>NBZA01001519.1:27230-37472 GCA_003054995.1 Aleochara bilineata
CAGCGGCTGGAATTAGCAAGTCTTGTGCATAGGGTGTTTCTAATTTGCCAAATGGCTAATTGCTAATTAATAGCGCACTTTGCCCAATAAATAAGTGTGTGCAATATCATCATAATCAAGTGAGAAAGCGAGAAAGAAGGGAATCAGCGAATAAAATTATTTAATTATTCTAATTGTGATTTCTGCGCGTTCATTACCGCTGATAGCGCTCGAGTGCAATGCATCCTTTCTGCATAATGTAACGAATATTTGACAATTACAAACGTTCTGCGCATGCGCAAACAGAGACGGACTTACGTAATTGTCGTTACGCTATGCAAATGACGTTTTTCATGGTTTCATGGCTGCTCATCGTCGTTCTCGGTCGCAGTCGCAGCCGCAGCAGCAGCAGCAGCAGCCGAAAAACGATACGCTTGCTAGGCTACTCCTAGTCCTGGTGATAGTGCAACTCCTGACTGCCGCTGCCGCTTTGAATGGCAAGCAAAGCGGTAACGGGCGAATGACGCTTTTGATTGCCCAATTCCAGTTCGCAACGCAACGCATTGCACATTAACACAAAACCGCACCACCACTTCTTCGTCTGACTCTTAATAAGGCTAGCAATTCATTAGATATTCAAAAGTTTTCTGCATGCCAACTACGTACCTAATACCTACAGAAAGAGAGTGTCTCTCGAGACTTTGCATCTTCTTCTTCTAGGAAATCGTAGACGCAGGCAGCGAGCGCATCGATTGTTATTGAATTTGATTTAATTAAAAAGGCGATTGCCTGGCGCGCGTGTAAACACTCGAGCGCGAGCGCAAGCACCGATCATGCCTACTTAACGTCGCGATGCAGCGCGATGCGCTGATTAATATTGGAATATTTCGTCCTTTCGTCCTTCCTTCCTGGCTGGCTTCGCGATGCACTCGCTCGTCTGTTATTAAAACAAATTATACGCCGTGGCCAATTTTCCTGTAGAATTAATACGACTACAAATTAAAACTTTAATTAATTTTCTTCATCACTATAATAATAATAATAATACAGCAGTCATTAATTTAAGTGAAATATTTTTACCTCCTTCTCGTCTTGACTGCAAGTGTATAAATGAACGTCCCATCTACAAGCAAGCAAGTATTTATATTCAAGGAGTATTTGAATATTTAAATTCTCCACCAAGTACATACATAATTTCATAGAGAGATAATTTGCGTAAGTATTCTAAAACAAGGATGAATATTTAAAATGTTCTGCATTCTGCATTTTGAGCGACGCCGTCTGAATACTTGATGATTGTCGAAGCAAATTCTCCCGAAGAGAGACTTGATTACGTCTTGATTTCCACCCCTAAGACGTCGTGGTTGCATCATAGTTTCAGGACAATACAATTTGTTATAACAAAATCACATTTATTTTATACAATAGATAGACAAGTTTAACGAATTGCTTTTGTACACTAAATTCTATTTTTTTAAATAAAATATACCTAGAATATGTTAAGTGATTGCTCTTATATTTACGATTGATTCAGGTTTGTATTTGTGCCCGTTCAGCGGCCAGGAATTCATTAATGTTACTTTTTTGTGGTCTGCCTCTGGCGCCGTCGACGTCGGGGCAGTACGTGTGCACTGGACTTAAGTCACTCTTCATCAAGTGCTTGTTCGTCTCGTTCAAGTCATGCACTCGACTGCTATTCTGGAGGAGCTTCAATAGAGTGCTATGATCATTAGTCTGATGATCCTCTTCGGGCGTGGAGGGCGGAGTACAATTGGAAGACTTAACCTCTTTATGGATCTTCTTCAAGAGCGACTCGGACTTCCTGGCGGGCGGCTTGGGTCTTGCCGGCTCATCATCGCTGACGATCATGCCCTCGAGGTCGGCGATCACCTCGGCGTCAGACCGCTTACTGGGGCGAGGCAGGCTGGACTCCCTGGGCTCGTAGTGCTCGATCATCGTCAATCCTGCCCAGTTCTCCATGCTGTTGATGGAGTTGAGCGAGTCGTCGCTCTCAATTTGCGCCAGGGGCGCCTTCGTTGTGGCGAGTCGTTGGAGGACGGAAGGAATCAACGAGCCGATGCTCTTCGCCCGCGTCAAATACACGTCAAGGTCGTTGGTCAGCGATCTTCGATGTGCTTTCTTCGCCCCCGCGTCGTCCTGCAGCGAGAGCGCCGACGCGTGCATGCTGTCAACTTCCTCCGGGGGTTTCGTCGTCAACCGGAAGTCGGCGTAATTCGGCAGCGAGTTGTTCGACGTCGCGTGGATCTTGTCATGCTGGGCACGGGTGTGCGTGCCGCCACAAGGGCAGTTGAAGTTAATTGTGCGCTTCACCATTACTTCCTCCTCAATCTCCCCTTGGTCCTCGCCCGGGCTTTCGTTTGAGTTCCCGCTCGCGTTCGTTTTGAATGCATCCTTCACTTTATCCACCAGACTCCGCTTGGCTAATGTGCCTTTGCGTGGCGGAGGCGTTGGCGTCGTGTCGTCGTTAAAAATTGTTTTCTTAGCCACCTTCGGCTCCACGGGCTCCAGAGCGCAGTCAATCCAGTCACTTGACCGACTGATTGGCTTTGTTTCCACGTGTATTGTCGATATCGGTATTTGCGACCTGGAAGCACAAAAGTATCAGTAGAATATGTTTAAAAAAACCCCAGCAGGAAGGAAGTGTATAATAAAGCAATTAGTTCCAGGAGAATGATTAAGGGAAAAAATATGTTCAAGTATCATCAGTGCGAAAGTACGCAAAAAATCCATTAAGGACGAAATGGAACTGGGAAATAAATGAGTCTCCATTGGCGGCCGGGCGAAAATATCATTAAAATTCTAATGCACGCGTGACCATGTCATAGATGGCGCCAGTTAAATAAATGAAAATGTTAATTAAATTTGCATTCCTGCTGGGACACACGTATGTATTCGTCAAGCAATGTCAAGCAAGGTACCTGTCGATCTGTTTCGCTTCCAAGTTGGAGTCGGATTTCCACTTGGGTTTCAACTGCAACAAAAGGCACAACAGTTTTTAATTAGTACAATAATGACAGTCGTAGATCGGATTTAATTAAAGATCGCTTGAATCTGTGCGAGTATATTTGTAGGCTGAATATAAAAGCGATTTGCAATCATTTTATATTTGAGTCTTCTAGCAGAGAGCGCGCATGCGCAAGAATAAAATGCAATTGCAAGATAGTGGCGGACCGCAAACTGCTATGCGGCGAACGCGAACTGAGCTCGCGTACCCCTTACTTAATATTTATGTAAATTCAGCATTTAACATTCATTGAACTTATTATCAGTCGGTTTACATCTAGATACTTTCATAACGCGCACCTCGAGCAACAATGTTCCGCGTTGTAATAAAGATATTAGTGCATAAACGGCTTGCGCTTTATAAAACTATTGGATGGTTACCGACTGGCTGCTTCTCTGGCTCTCCGGCTCCACGGCCGAGTCTATTACCGGTCAGGCATGGACTCATCAACCGGCAAAGAGAATTTTTTCCATCCACATTTACATTACGAAATTAAAATTCAAATATTCTAATTTGACGTAGAATTTTTCACCGTATTACAGTTTCCATTTCAATTTTATTCCGGAATGTGCATACAGCATACAGGATGTCTTTCTGCAACTAGTTTTCAAGAGTTGTGCTCACCACAAATCGATAATTACAACAATCAGTAAATTAATTCTGCGCTAATTTTTAATTAAGTTTAATGTGTATTTTCATTAAAATGTAATTTAATTTTAAATTAATTAACTCATGACTATTCGCTATAAACTTCCTGAAGTTTGCAACTTTTTCTACCGAAATACGAATACTTGTTACAGTTTTCTGCTCTAAAATTAATCGCTTACAATGAAAATATTTACACTTTTATAAATAGACTTTTCAACGAAAAATCTTAAGTTTTAGTTATGAATTTGTTTACATTTTTCATGGCACGTGCCAAATTCAATAAATAAGTTAAAATTATATAATTTTTCGTCAATATTCAGTAGGAAACTACCAAAACGAATTATAAAATAACTGCAATATTAAGTAACACTTAAGTTTTCCAGAGCATGATAATAGATTACCTAATTATTATAGTTGGCTAGTTATTCAAGAAACAGTAATCTGCAGCTACTAACTGACTTCTTGCTCCAATTACCTGACTGATTCCTTCAAAAGTAGAAAAATAGTGTGCTATTCACTTAAACCGCGTAATAAATTACGACGCGCAGTTATATGACAAAATGAAAATTAATGCGAGATATTTTATGCAACTGATAATAAACATTTTAAGTGCGACCGATGCCTGAATATCATTAAAAAACTTTATGCATTTTTACTGGAGAATACATTGGGCGCTTAATTAATTGTCATTTAATTAAGTAAGTGAATAAACAACAGCATTAAACGTGTTGATGTACATGTTACGAACTCGTACAGGAAACAAGCGCAAGCGTAAGAGCAAGGAGCATGTTGTATTATACTTTATTTAGTAAGCACTACAGTTATAAAGTGCAGATGCTTGAACGCCGCGCCGAGCAAAATAATAAAGAAGTTCAAGAAGTACGCGGAGAAGCATGTATTGTATGTCTTCCTTTATCTTCAAGAAGAAAATAACCTAGAAAATAAACGCGCTTGCTTTGCATGCGTTTATTAATAAAGGTAATCATAAAGTGTAAGGTTAAAAAAGAAGAAAACTGTAATAGAAAATACATTTATGTACGTAGCGAATTTAACCTACAAATGTATTCGTTACGTCCGCGTCCTCGTCCTCGTGTTTGTCCTCGCCCTGGAACATGCATTGCTGTTCACCTTTATTCGCGAATCATATTCGCTCGTTCTTCCAATTCAAATACGAATACGAATACGATGCATGTCATCATCGCTGCCGGCTGTGCGTAGACGTGGATGCGAATTGAGACGTGACACGAAAACCAATCTGTTTATCAGCACCAATTCGTTACATGTCATGCGCCGAACGAATGAAGGGTAGAAATGTATTAAAATTGTGCTGCGCATTCGCAGAATAAATAAATAAAAACATTTCCAAGGAAAATCGTGCATACAAACGCTCGTTGCCGAAATTATCAGCGAACCGTAATAAACGTTTAACCTGTCCGAAGGAGGACACAAACATGCATTGTTAGAACACGTGAATATTTCGTGAGGGCTCTTAGTGCGCTTCATCTGTTACGGCAGTTCGCCGCTTCATTGCTTTTTGTTTTCAGCATCCACTCGTAGGTACACACTTGAATTGCACACGTGGTGCTTCTGTCTCGCTGACTAATATTACCTACATATTTAAATGAAAATTCACGTTTGAACTCATCTCGAAATTCCAATTTCGTTCGCGCTGAGAAATATGTATTTTATTGTTAAATAAACTTTTAGGTAGTCAATTTTTTACTCCGATTGCGGCGCCAATAAATTTGAGGTTATAGTAACAATAAACACGGGATGTGTGTTGGCTGCACTGATTTGTTTTTGTTGCGCCCTCTAGTCTACTCTTCTCTTCGCTGCGCTGCGCTGGTGGTCGGTTTCATTTCATCCCCCAGATGAGCATTCATTTTTCTTCTGTTTTACTTTCTTTTTACATTTATCTTTCTCGCTGTGTGCTGTGCAAGCATCGCTAGCAGAGCGCTCGCTCGTGTTGCTCTTTTCATTATTTGTGGCACCGTTTTGCGTTGATAATGATTTCATAAATCCGAACCGTCTGCAAGACGTTTACGCTGCGATAAATATTTATCACCGTGTGGTGAGTGCGCGAGAACGCTGCTTCCCGGCCGTGCTATTAATTCTCTTCAAAACGTATTTACCGCGCCTTTACCGCTGCTTGTTTATGCTAATTTCTGTTTGCAATATTTTAATCAATTTCCAAACGAGCGACATCTAACGTCTACGATACCGCCAATCGTCTCGTGATTAATGTCTGCAGGGTGCGCACCCACCACTGAGGCGCTGCCTGCACTTTTACAACTTTCTAAATGCTATCTGTCAGCAGAGCGATTCACTTTGATACATTTCGCCATAAGTAATTGCCTAAGTCGGACATTGTTGAGCAGACGGATGAATCGGGCTTTGTAATAACTTATTAAGCATGCTCATTACGCTTCCGTCTATTATATTTTTACTTCATATTATAACTCTGCAATCCACAATACGGTACAATTGGCTTCCTCTCAAACGCATTGTTTGTGCGTTCGCGTCACGCTGAAGTGAATACGCGCGCCTTTATAGTAGACAGCTGTAAAGGACATTTTTGATTTGAACCTGACAAATGTGTTCTACTTTATGCACTCGCAAAGCATCACTCAACCATGTTTTATCATGAAATAAGTCACATTCCGATTCCTAAATACTCTACAGTTTAAACCAAGTACCTCACCGCACATGTTTACCATTCAAGGCCGGCGAAATAATTATGGCAAAAGCAGGTCACCTTTCAAATGTAAAAAATGACAGAATCAATAAAATTTCACTTTCGCGGTGACTCACTTAACTTTACGTGACTTTGCGAAGAGCATAACTAAGTGGCAAATGACGTCAACGTCAGCTTGTTTTAATTTGCATTTGACGCCTAAATTATCCTCAATAACAACCCGCAACCGAGAGCCGCAGGCGGCGTTGAATCATTACATTTCATTGATTATAAACGAAGGTTCGCAAGTGCGACTCGATTGGAGTTGCTTTGCTGTTAACCTCAATAACCTTAACAATAATCGCCGTGAATCAATTCATTCGAGAGCGCCATAAAATGTACATACATATAGTGTGCGAATTAATCTCGCAACTCGTACGCAAATATTTGATTAAACCGCACTTACAATTATCGCCTAATATCACTTACGCTCAGTTTGTTTATAATCTTATTCAAAGTTTTCGGCTGCTTGGGGTTCGCGCACCCCGCACTGGCGTCGCTGCCGTCCACCCGCTTCTTGCACAATTTATTGCCCATCTTGAATATCCGATTATCGTGCTCTTGGTATCAGTGGACGCCAACACTTGATTCCATCTTAAATTGTTGCTTGTTGCTTACACACTCAACTCGTACGGCCACGCATCGACAGCCGTCGCGTCGTAAGGGCTTTGGTTTTGTTTATTTCATCGGTCGCGTTGGTAACGAACGATCTAATGCGCACTCGCACAAGGTGCATGGAATTAATCACGGCACACAACAGAAGCACACAACACAGCACGGTGTTGTGCGGTGATGTAAGAGAGGCGAGCGATCGTTTGATGTGCTTGCTCACAAGGCAACGCGAGGCTAACTACTTACTAACTCGTATTGTTGATGTTGTTCGCTGGCGACCGCGACGCGACTCGTTGGAGGCCCCGCTGATGCCCATTCCATGCTCAACTCAACGCCACTCAATGAAAGTGGATTGCAAACAACTGATCTCAGCTGAAGTGCAAACAGAAATTGTCAAGACTTGTGTACTTGTGTATTCCTCACTTTTTATTGTATTTCGTAACAGCATCAGCAGAGAGAAATAGAAATTAAATTAGCAATATGCTGCAACTGCATGCAGTTGAACATACGAAGCGCTGGCGCTGCTGGGTTGCGATGCAACGTAACAGTCTGCAGTCCCGTTATTCATCCGCACATATTGCTTTCTCGCATGTTGCGTTCATTTTATTCATTTATTATGTACTTCCATCGGGTCTTGATGGCGATTGTGAATTGCTGTTGCTGCTGCTGCTTGTTCTTTGACATTTCCGCCATGGCCTTGCTTTTCTCTCGAGTCAGTTACTTTATTTTTCTTTCGCGTGGCGCGTTCGACCAACTGTACAATGATTCCTTGCTATTCTTCTGCTTGTTTGTTTGTTTATTTATTAATTCAATGCAGACTATTGCAGTGCGCATGCGTTTCTATTATTTATGTAAATGGAATACCGTTATGGCGTAATTAAATTAATTCACGGAAATTCTATTTAAAAATGTGCGACTACAAGCCGTGTATTTAATATGTTTTTAATTATTATCAAAGCGAAATACCTACAGGCTTCATTGTGCGTTTCATTACATCATCTACTGTATGTTTCTTGTTGTTGTTTATATGTACAATGTGCTACCTCATGTCCCATCTCAAGGCAATTACGAATCTGGTTGATGATTCATTTCAAAGGATTTTTTCTATAAACATTTAAACTTTCTTCTTACAATTAGAATATGTACAAGTAAAACAATACAACCATTAGTAAATTACCAACAATACAGATTTCTCTATTTGTCTTTATTAACCAACAATAAGCATGGTAGCCAGACACACGGTAGTTGCTATGAAAAAATGTAAATTTAATAGCAAATTGTTACAGTTTCGCAGCTCTGCGCGAATCCAATTATTTTAAAAGCGAATTTAAATACGAATTATATTTTCATTTTATCTAAAACACTCATACGCCGAAACGGCACCGATTTTAAATCAATTTCCACCCAACAAAAATTCATATTTTTCGGCGTTCAACACGCAAAAAGTAAAGAGATAACCGTGTAATAAATAAATACCTTTCGCTTCAGTTTGCCCAAGTAATCCATAGCGATTTATGAATACATGCATACATCCAGCTATCAGCACTAATTTTCTATCATTTTTATCGGATGGCTGCACCGCGTCGCGTCAGCAGAGCTTCAACGAAACTGAAATTTATTGAGAATTAAGAGCCGCAGCACTTGGCGCTGCTTGCTTGTTCGAAATCTATTGATACCTCGACGGCATGATGTCATCTCTTAGAATGCAGTCAGCGCGCGTAAACTTTATAAATGATTGCCAAATAATGCTGGGATCCCATCACCGAGGTGATGATTCATCATTACGCTAAAAAGCTTTACTTCTTTTATTTCAGGCGAGCCATGTTGTCAAAATAAATTTGAAAAAATGCTACATTGTATTTGATATACTGAAACCCAACGGGAAATATTTATTCTTGATATAGGTTTGTATGTGCATGGGGCAATCCCGCCGTAATAAACGCCCATAACACAATGGCAAGATATCCCAATTCCTTTTCCGGTTCGTTTGCAGTGACAATAAACAGGGAAACACTCATACGAGACGACCAGCATCCAGCATCCAGCATGCACGCTGGCAGCGAGAGGAAACGTCACACAATGATAGCGCGTCGATCGATTTACGGCGATTTGGAAATCGGTGAAAGATTGGAACGGCTATATCCTCGAAGGAGGAAATATATGGGCTTTGTGTGCGAGCTGAGCCGAGACACAATGCGCGCTCAATTCCAATAAAAACACACGCAGGATGAAACGATGCTCGTTCCGTAAACGGTCGCTTTTTTCCTTGCCTTTCCTTGCACAGCTAGAGCGGCTCTATTAAAATATCCTTTAAAGCGTTTGTATTTACCGTTAGAGGTCGCCCGGCACGTTCGCGTAATTCCCACGACAAATCCCAAATAATTTCGCACTTAACCGCTGAACATGCGTAAAGAAACACAGCAAATTCCACCTAGAGGGCTGAAGTATTCCGTGCGCGGCACACGAGTGGATATTAGCGTTATTAATTAAGTAAACGTTCGTGCATGGCGCTCCAGCGCGCAGCGCGCTTTAGTGCTGCAAGAAATGAAACGAAAACAGCAAATTACGTCTGTGTGTCACGTGAAAATCTTGCTGATTTATCAGACGTGCGGGAGAATTACAGCTGCAGCTCCCATGCATATTCGCTGCTTTGTTCCTCACTTGATTGGTGACTTCCTTACTAGATGCGTGCAGGGAGCGATTACGTACTCGCTCGCAAAGATCTTCTTCTCTTCATCTAATGGTAGTGGAAACCAAAACGGTTATTTTATACGTATACGTATGTGATAGGCAACTTTACTTA
Source organism: Aleochara bilineata (assembly GCA_003054995.1). Taxonomy (NCBI): domain Eukaryota; kingdom Metazoa; phylum Arthropoda; class Insecta; order Coleoptera; family Staphylinidae; genus Aleochara; species Aleochara bilineata. The sequence continues at coordinate 37,032 of NBZA01001519.1, forward strand.
CATTAGAGACCCAATTTTTTTCGACGTATTCCAGCTTTAACGACACACCGCGCACCGCGCATCGCAGGCGATGGCAGTATAAAGCGATTGTTCCAAATTTCTATACCATTGAGAATTTAATTCGCTAAACCCCAATACGCGCATGAATGTAATCCAACTTCTCAGCACTTCAGATACGAATTTGTACCATAAAGCCGATGCGATTGGTATTGGAGGGTCGGTCAGCGTTGGCAGATTCGTCCACATTTCTGCAGATAATGACATAGTTGAATGGCAATTGAATGGGCACCGTCCGGAACAGCAGCAGCAGCAGCAGCAGCGGCAGCGGCATCGTCGGCGGCAAATTCACAGAAATCCCAGTTTTATCCTTTGTTCAGCCACCCTTCGCCGCTTGCCGTGTTCTTCATAACTATTTATTGTTCCCTGATTTCCTCAATTATC
>NBZA01001521.1:0-92913 GCA_003054995.1 Aleochara bilineata
AACTCTGAGAGTGTGTGTGGACAAGAGTATACGGATAAGAGTATATGGAAACTACAAGGGACTAAGAGCAGAGAAGAGGGTGAAACTGCTGTTCCAGCTTTCATCTTTGGCGTTATGTCTCCTCCAAGCAGCACTTTGTTGTCCGTAAACAGAGTTTCTATGGCCTTCTCGCAAATCTTCTTTGTAGGGGGCGTGTACGCAGAGATGATTGTTGTCTCGTCGGTTCCAATTTGGATTCGGGCTCCTACTGCTTCTGTATTTTCTATGTGCGGGTAATAGACTGGCGTTGATGCTATTGCTATTGCAGACCGCTACCCCGCCTCCTCGTCCTGCGCGATCCTGCCTGTAAGTGGTGTATCCTGGTATTTGGAACGATTGACTTTTCTTTAGAAAAGTCTCAGTCAAGAACATTATGTTAATATTGTGCCTTTGTAAAAAATCTGTTAGCTCGTCAGTTTTTGACGCCACTGAAATTGACCGTGCATTCCACGTTGCTACTTTTAGATTTTGTATGTTTATGTGTGGTTGTCTATTCATGTCGGTTTATATAAGGTTTTCAAAATTTGTGGTATCATTTCCAATAACAGAGGTTGTAAAACTTGTTTAAGACTTATTGTTAGTTCGTCAGCCTGTATGCTGGTATCTGCTTTTTTGTTAATTGTTGGAAAGTTTTCCTCGTAGCTTTCTTCATCAGTTGCTTGTTTGTTGGTTCTTTGAGCGTAGGAGATGCCTTCTTTAACATTTGCTCTTTCCACACGTCGTCTTGCGGCTTCTTCTATTTGTCTTTTTATGGTTCCTGGGTGATGTGGGCACAACCAGCTTGTCGTTATGTGGGCGCCGTTGCAATTTGCACATTTTGGCGTTGATTATTTTGATACGGGCGTGTGATACGGGCTTGATGACAATCTCTATAAATTGTCACCCAAGGCAGGACCCGCAGAGCCACTTGCTTTTTAGAAACCCCACTTACTTGCAGTGGAGTAGAATAACTCCTCTATACAGAGGCGTAGTGAGGGGGTGCATGAGCGTATCATGCGTATCGCCTAATGGACCGTAAAACAAAAATTGCGCTAAAATGGTATTGTGCCCCGCGCCCCGGGCGCCAAAAAGGCGCGAGTTAAACTCTCTACGCCACTGCTTCTATATTCATACTCTTATTTGCATATTACTGCAGGTCTATTCCGAATTGAAAAATACATCCGTATATATAATTAAGTTAGTACAAAACTTAAAAACTTAGACATAGACAAGTGCTATGTCAGCTGAAATAAATACTGCTGACTTGTTACAGTTACTTCGTGGAGACACTAACATAATTCGTCCCTCCTTAGGATAGGACGTCTACGTCCTTAGAACTAGTGTTCCTATTTTTCTCTAATACTAAGTTTGAGTGTAATTTCTTGTAAAGCAGTCCTGCTATTATGCATAATAGGGTAATTGCAGTTCCTGATAAATGAGTGATTTGCACAATAGAGTGTAGTTTGAACTTAGAGAGCTCATTTGCATCTTTCATTATTTGATTAACATCCTCAAGATGCTTAATATTAAATTCGATTTCAAAATCGCTTTTTACATCTAGATATTTGAGCTCGTGTGTTTTACTTTTATAAGTAACTAGCTGACCCAGCGTACTTCGTAACCCCTCGCCCCCCTTTGTCGGGCTGTGTCCACGCTTTATGTGACACCCCCTAGAAATGTTTCGTCACAAAAAATAAGCCCCAATGAATATGGTAAATTAATAAAAGTAATAAAATTAATGTAATTTACAGCGCCATCTTCATTTTTGCCCGTGTTTGGTTTCTCTCATGTATAAAAGATGGCGTTTCATAAATTAATAATTATAAATTGTTACTTGTTCTCAATGTTTTTATGGTTATTCTGTTAACCATGACGCAGGCAAATCCAAAAAAGCAATGATCCTCAAAATCGGTTCAGCTGTTCTTGAGTTATATATAAAGATAAATACAATCTTGAAACATTAAACAAAAAGAATCCTCCTTTAAAAGTGCTTCTAGCCAACAGTTACGTTTGAATTGTGTAAACAAACCCGAGATTAACAAGAATCACCCAAGGCCCATTGCAAAAAAAACTATAAAATTCTCAACCACTAAATTTAAAGAAAAAAGCATGCAAGAGAGATTTATGAAGAACTTTTAATAAAATACTACAATTATGATACATTTTATCCCACCTGGCAACAGTGATTAATAACTTGCCAGAAACATCTTTGTAAATTTTATCTTAAAATAGAATTGTCAAAATTCGTACATCACAGCAGAAAATATATTCATTAAATTCATATGTTTTCGACCAATAAACATATATCTATAATATTTTAACTTGTAAATAGTTAGAGATAATTTCATCATCAATACAATTAAACTTTTCAAGACCTTTCAGATTGAATTATTTATATTAACATTAGCTCATTTGGTAGGGTTTGTCATATTAACTATGAATCCACTAATAACGTTAAGTATACTCCCTGTCAGTTAATTGTATTTAACCTTGCAGATCTCGACCAAGGTTGCTCCCTAGCACTTGCAAATGCCACATAGAACAAATTTGTCCCAATATTAATTCCTGCTGCAAGATAAAATACTAAACGCCATTGTCCTAAAGTTTCCTGAAAGTTAATCAAAATTATAAACAATGCATAAAGCATGAAAAAAAGGTATTACCTGCCCCTGAATTATCATGCCGATAACATAGGGTGCCAAAAATCCGCACATATTGGCTGCTGCATTTGTGATGCCGTACATTGTCCCAGCAAAGCGCGGACTTAGAGCGATATGGTTCATTTGATTTCCTGCATAAACAGCTCCCTGGAATGCGCCAGGTAAGGCTAACATAACTTGCACACCAATTCGATCGCATCCCAACCATGCGACCCCCAGGAGCCCCAAAGAAGGAATGATAGAGCCTGTAATAATACATTTATATATGTGTCCTCATACTAAAATTGTAGAAAAACTTACTAACTGAGTTAAAGATCTTGTATGATGTAGATAAAGATAAGTAGCCTTTGCCCAACAACCAATCCGCAAATATACTCGTCAAAATTCCAACCCACCAACTTGTAAGGTAAGGAACTGCTGACCAAAAAGACATCTACCAAAAATAAATTAAAATCTAATATTTGCACGTAAGTCAAAGAATTACCTGTTCTATGTTGAAGTGCAAAATTTTAGCCATGTACGTTGGTAACTCAGTAAGTTGAGTATAAAATGCCCAAGATTGGCCACATTGTGTGACCAAAATCGCCCATAGTGGCAAACAGGTTGCCATCTTTAACCAAGGAATAGGCACAATTTCATCGTCATCGTGTGGTCCAATACTAGCAATAATAAATGCCTGTTCTTGGCGGCAAATATGCGGGTGGCTCGCCGGAGTGTCGTAGATAAAAATAATCCAAAAGACGAACCACACAAGACCCAGGATTCCGAAAAGATAAAACGCCAATGGCCACCCGCCCATGAAGTCAATAGAGCACAAGTACCCAGAGATGGGTAGAGATAGAATCGTCCCGAAATTGGCGCCAGCATAAACATATGCAGCAAATTTGCTTCGCTCTAATGGCGGAATCCATCTTGCAAGCATAGCATGCATTGCTGGATAGGTAACTCCTTCACCCATTCCCTCCAAAATGCGAACAATGATGAACAGTGGAAAGTTAGTTCGGGCAGCGATTGGGCTCAGTAGAGTGAACAAAGCAGTTATGAGCACTCCAAGACCAAACACTTTCTTTCCGCCAAATATCTCGGCAAACCGACCGCCAGGGACCTGGGTTATAACATAACCGTAGAAAAATGATCCCAAGACAATACCCTGTGTCGCCTCGTCCCAAGCGAAATCACCATTTTTCTAGACATATATTCCATATATTTTATCAGAGTTAGAGCTCTAAAGACGCCATACACTTACATCTGTTGGAATTGTGCTATTCCCTGGATCTATGGAAGGGCAGATGTCATGTGAATTATTGGTAACTGGCTGAGGGAATGCTGTGTTATTAACCATCGCAACAATAGCGACGGATAAATTAACACGCATTGCATATACATTTGCAAAGCCAAGGAATCCTAAGATACCCAAGACATGCCGGCTTTTGAGACACTTCCGTGTGTCATCCACTGAAAATGCACATACCGTTAGAATAATTGCAACCAAAGGTAAACAATGCTTATGTCACTCCAAGCAATAGTACCGTATGAACCGTAAACAGTCACATCTTTATCAGTTTCTGGATGCTTTCTCTTGATGTCAATACCGTTAACTTGTTGCAATTTCATTGTCGAAATTAAGAATTACTGGGTCGATACATTTAGCCAGAACTCTTTAGTGGGAAGACAAGAGAATTGGCGAATAACACATTAGCAAAGGCAGGTAGTTGACGCAATGTTAGCCATATATTATTTACATGCCAACTGTGCAATCGTATTTTTTTGATAAGTAAGCACCAGGAGTGCGCACTCAAGGACGGTGTTTATCAGTTACAGAGAGCGCTCATAAATACAGGTAGCAAAAGCTAGTTTGAAATAAAAATTGACGAAAATGATTCACTCGTTACTTCAACTGCAAATGATTTTATGTAGTTACTATTTGAAATATTAAACAAGAATGTTTCATGCATGGATTACTATATATTTGCACGTGCATTAATTGAACATTGAATTCAGAGCTTTCAGACCACAAAAACAACAATTTTCATTTGCAAATAAACATCCTTACCTTCCGGTGGTATAATTTTGGTCAACTCATCCTCATCTTCTTCGGCTTCCTCTTCACTATACTCAGCTGCGTCTTCTTGACATCTGTTAATAGCAAAATCATCGTCATCTCTAAGCATTGTTCTGCCAAATCAAATAATTTACACACAACTAAACTGCCAAAAAGAACGCTTCTAATTAATGACGACGTAGAGGACTTTAACACACTTTGTCACTATACGTTTAGTCATAAAGCAAATCATTCATTGACTTATAGGAAGTGCGTTTTGTTGTTAGAGAAGACTTGGCTAAGATGACACAGATATTATCACTGGAAATTGTGCAATGTTTAATACGCACAAGTTAAACCACACAAACTGTGTTAATTTCTTGATAAACTACAAATTATAATCATGTAAAGAATGCAACTGATGCAAGTCCTTGCTCCGAAGGTGTAAAAATTTATGTATCAGCTGTTCAAATGCTGTGACAGTGTGTGAATCAATGAACAATGGGTGGAGAACATAACCTTGCACCAGCGTTTGGATATTAGCTTGCCATATATTTTAAATGGATGAATATGATCTATTTATTAATTATCCAAACCATCTAATTGCAAAACAAACTCAACATGTTTAATTGGTTTACCTATATTTAAATTTTGAGATATTATGGCCTATGGCGCGCACGCCCTCTGTGTGTTGTGATGAAATATGTAAACAGATATGTATTTACATTATTTATATTTCGTTAAAGTGCATGTAAATAAAACTAAATTTATATGCGACGCATGATAAACAATTTTAAAGTTCTTTTTAAGTTGATATTTAAAATTTATACTCAATATCTGAAGTTTGTGTTGGCGAGTGAAAGCAAGCCTTCCTCGTGTTTCTAGGTTGGGCACGTAAGCACGCATTGGATTGGTTTTAGTGACAGCTTGTACAATTTTGTAGACGGTTTTTCAGACTTAGTTTGTGACTGTTTTTGTAAGAAAATTAAACAATGGTGTTAGTGGAAATTGATCAAAATGTTCGCGGGGAAGTGGGTAAAATTCCGGTTGATGGAAAGCCAGACAAAGGGAGGCTATACACTGTTGAAAGTATCCTTTTTGAATTGATCTCACACTCTCATAGTTCCAGCTGTAATTGTTAATGATCCTTAATATAATCAGTATTAAAATTAATTAAGGATTATCAGCAACAGCACGGCCTGCGTCACGGGGATTATTCCAGGTATCGTGGGTATTGCACGAGGAGAATCAGTCGTTTGAGGCATGTACTTAGCTTGCCCCAAGGAGATAGAAGACATTTCAAAAAGAGGGATGTGAATGAGTCCCATCTTAATGGGAATAGAGGTGATGAACGCTACCTTCATCTGCCATTAATGCTCGCTGAACGTAATTGGTCGTATGCAATGCAATTGAAACAGGAAGCAAATACAGAACCTAGGAAGAAGTTTCATTTTATACAAAAACTTAGGAAAGCATGTGTGCATTCTCTAATGCTTGAGGAACTATGTAAAGTATGTGTACCGCTAAGCTGTTCGTATCACGGTAGTATTTGATGTGATTTCTTTTTACAGCTGGATAAATGTGATGTGAGGACAAAACTGGAAGCTCAGGCTTATGTTGCATGGATGCATGGCACTTTGCACTTTGATTTACAACTGTGGAAAAGTGCAACGGAAAACTTGAAGAAAGCCCAGGTCATTTATGAGAAGCTGGCCTCAGCTCTTCCTGACGAGGAGCAACTACCATACCGACAACGTGTTGAGGAGATTACGCCGAGTTTACGTTATTGCGCATATAATATCGGCGATGACAAGGCAGTAGATCTGCTAGAACTGCGCTCACAGGGCATCTTGGAGAACTTTGATGCTCTTATGGTACAGACAATGGATAAAACTGCTGCCATTCTGCACGAAATCAACTGGTATGGGATTAAAGTGCCTATTCGCATTGACCGCGTCCGACTATTTCTTCTGGCGATTGAAAACTTGGACGATTCCATTAAACGCGCAGAAACTACCCAGGCCAAGATAAAAATTATCGAGGACATGTTTATTGATTTGCGGGATATCATTTCGGAAGTAAGGAAGGATCCGAAAGAACACTTGGTATTATCATATCTATTGTCTATCCGAATCGATCGTACCGTACAGCGGAACTTGCTTCTCATCCGACAAACCAAGAAGCCAGCGGATATCTGTCGCCTCTTGGACATTATTACACAACAGACCAACGAAGTAATACAATTCGAACCCCTGCAGGCGAATACAAAGGCGCAGAAATATTACTCTGATCAAATTGGGGCGTATCGCGTGCTACGCGCTTATTACATGGGCAAGACGCACGCTTTATTCAGACGTTGGAAAGAGGCCACCGTTACGTTTGAAATTTGTATTGCGCGTTTTATTACTATCAAAGGTGTGAAGTTTGTAGGCATTCTTGGCGAAATGATTGAGCTTGTCCTGCAGAAGGCAGAGATTGAGAAGGCCGTGTGTCATGCCAACGCAACATTGGAGAAGCATGAAGAGGACGCTGCGCCTATACCCCAGAAACAATTCAAGAGTAAGAAACCACTAGTTGAGCGCTTGGATGAATTCAGAGAAGATCCGCAATTGTTGACCAAGAACCCCAATGTGGTTCCATTGCCTGTGCCGATGACACCTGTTGCTCCCAAACCATTGTTCTATGATCTTGCGCTGAACTACGTGCAAATGCCGACTAACCTTCGGGATATCGTGGACGGCAACAAGAAGGAGCAGAAACACGGTGCTGGAATCTCTGGCTTCGTGAAAGGTTTATGGAGTTGGGGGAATAAGTAAGAGACATTTTATATAAAACTTCATTACACATACACCGTTAAGCATCGGAGCAAGCAAATCTTTACGGTTTAGTTTTGTTGATTTAACTCTGTTTAATATCTATCGATTGTTTCTAAATGCTATTGTATTGGCGAAAATTATGGTTTATTTACTGATTCTTTTAAAACTGATTGTATTTTGTTTAGTTAATGGGGCAGGAGAAACGAGGTATTGTGTTCTAATTCCGCATCAGAATTCTTACGAATAAAAAACAATTCGGAAGAATATTTGTGCGTTAAGCTCAACACCCATATACCCATTTCTACGCAAACCACCAATACAAAGATGGCTCGGATTGAGTCATTATGTGGTTTCCTTATTTTCCTCTTCGTTATGGTAAACCGCGACTAACTAAGTCAGTAATAAAGTCCTATCATTCCATCACATTTTCAGCGTCCCGTATTTGGACTGAATAAGACTATTGAGATGCTGAGCACGCAAATCGATCCCGGATACACGGTTGAAGTGCTTAACAACATTTTAGTACCCCGCGCCTCCGGTACATTAAGCAATTCACGTGTGCGCGATTTTCTCATACAGGAATTGCAAAGACATGGGCTCGCAGTCGAACTGGACCAATTCACTGCATGGACACCTGACTACGGGCCTATGAATTTTACCAATATTATTGGTAAGGTGAATCCCCTGGCAGAAAAATATTTGGTTCTTTCTGCTCACTATGATTCGAAATATTTTGAAGACTTTGAATTTATAGGTATTAAATATTTCAACGAAGTTAAACAGTGGACAAACCAAATAATTGATAAACTATTATTATTATAGGTGCGATTGATGCAGGGGTGGCAGTTGCAATGATTTTGAATATAATTCGCACACTTAGGGATGACCTGGAACACGTCAAATTCAAGCACGATATGTCGCTAATGATTGTCTTTTTTGATGGGGAGGAAGCGCAAGGTAGATGGAGCGAATCAAATTCTTTTTATGGCGCCCGACATTTATCCAAGGTTTGGCAACAGCAGTTTGGCAGTACTGCATCAGGAAATGCTATAAATATTATTGATCGTGTCGAAGCCTTCGTATTGATGGATCTACTAGGATGTAAAGATATTGTTATCAACGACTATTTTCCAAATACTAGCCCACTGTAATGCATGTCTCAAAAATCTGAAACAAAATTTAGAATATGTGCATATTGCAGGTACAAAAAGTTGGCAAACATTGAGGCTCTTTTAATGAAAACACCCCTATTCAGATCAAAACATGAAAGCAAGTTCTTTCTAAATATGCGCAAGAAAACTGATCTACAAGATGATCATTCACCATTCATGGCATTAGGTAGGATGTTTTCATGTACGTGCACATTTAAAACCATTAATTACGTTCTGGTCATTATTTTTCTTTCAGGTGTGCCAATTTTGTTGCTGGCGCCCAATGATATCCCAAAAGTTTGGCATACAGAAATGGACAATTGGAAAGCGATCGACTTGAAAACCGTAGAAAATTTAATCTTAGTATTACGAGTGTTTGTTGCTGAATATTTGAGTATAATACCCGAAATACACTAAATAAATTTTCTATTATGTATCAATGGCGAAATAAAATTAATTTTTATTATATGCTCATTCGCAATGTCTGATTAACCATCCCATCTTCGGTAATAAATTCAATATATATAGCACGCGGATTTGAAACAAAGCGTAAGTTGGTGGGTGTACGTAATTGAATGTTAAAAGTGCCACGCAAAGCGAACAGTGGCTCAAACGCTCAGTCCCGTTTCAGGTCGTCGTTACTGCTCGCTGCAATTCATTTGTAAACGTGAACTCTAACCTAGATTGCTAAATTTTAAAAGTTTACTAAATTTGTGATTAAACTTCACGGAAGTGTACCTGATTGCACAGTCCTGCCAATTATTGATGTGCACTTAAGATGAGGAGCAAAATTTCGTTTATATACCGCCTTTCTTTAATACATATGGTATTTTGCAGTCAATTCTCTTCAAGAAAGGTAAGTAGTTGTCACATTACGGTAAGCATTTTTAAACTATGTTCTTGTAGGATCAACATGACTTTCAGCATCTTAATAAAAGACAAGTCCAATACATATCAAGCTTGTCGGATGTGAAACATATCAATGAAGTTTTAGATAATATTTTAATTCCAAGGGTTGTGAATACACCAAATCACACAATGGTGCAAAATTATATTACAGATCAATTAACTACATATGGCTTCCACGTTGCCACTGATGAATTCAATGACAGGACACCAACGCATGGAGTACTTAAATTTAAAAATATCATTGGCATGTTAAACCCCAACGCAGAAAGATATTTAGCTTTGGTCTGCCATTATGACAGCAAATTTTTCTCTGACATCTACTTTGTTGGTAAGTCTTTATTGTTAAATCTCATTATCTCTGCTAATTAAGTTTGTTTGTATCATATTAAGGTGCCACTGACTCCGCAGTTCCTTGTGCAATGCTTTTAAATATAATTAAAACTATGCAAGGTCCGCTGCAAGAAGTTAAAGGAAACGATGAATGTAGTCTTATGTTAATATTCTTGGACGGGGAAGAAGCTTTTAAAACTTGGACGAATACTGATTCAATATATGGTGCAAGAAATTTAGCTGCGAAATGGAACAAGGAAGTCAGCTCCACCACTAGAGGAGAGGAAGTGTCAATGCTAGAGCGCCTGGACGTATTTGTATTGTTAGACTTACTGGGAACACCTAATCCGCAATTCTACAGTTATTTCCGACCAACTGACCGCCATTATCTGGTCCTGTCAAGGGCTGAAGATACTCTGGCTAAATTTGGTCTTCTTAAAAACCATAAGAGAAAATATTTTAAAGAAAGTACAATTAGTTCATCCGTTGAAGATGATCACATTCCATTTCTACGCAAAGGTATCTAAGATGTTATTCAAAACCTTTGTTGTGTAATAACGTGTGGAGTTTCAGGTGTGCCCATATTGCATATAATTCCACTACCGTTTCCGAACGTGTGGCATACTGAACGCGATGATCGAAGTGCCATCGACTTGACGACAGTAGAAAATTTGAATCGGATCTTCCGCGTGTTTGTAGCATCGTACTTGCACATGCCCATTCCAAAGTAAATACTTCTTCAAATCCATTTACCTTGATATATCTTATGACGAAACTTGCGCGATGTAATTGACGAGTACTTATTGCATTCCGTTAATCAGGAGGAGATTAAAAATCTTATGTTACCATAAATCGAGTCAATTCATTGATCATTTTTATGGACTTCTTTCAACAAATCATATACCTGAGAGAAATCGAATATAAGAACAATGAGGTTGTTACTAATATTATAAAACTTTTATCGAATTTGTGTAGGTAGAGATTAGTGTTATTGTATTTAAGTTTCTTATTGAACATTTTATTGCAAGCAATTTGAATAGGTTTTTATAACCTTACACATAATCCTGTTAGAATGCTCCTGTTACTTTAAGTTAATTTAAACCTAACTATGATTCGTTTTTTTACTTTTAGTTCGAGTTCCTCAAACGAAGAAACTGATTCACGGATAAAACATGAAGAATTCTAGCTGGAAGGACGCACATCTATTTAATTTCTGAAAAAGCCCATATCATACTGAACATTGTGATACTAGTGGGTTGTGATACAAACAATTCGAATTAAATGAGTACAAATCGTCAATGGTCGTCGATGTTAACTCCTTAAACCAGCTTGTAAATGTCGATTATGCTGGGAAGTGTTCGTGAAGTATCTGCTTGTAGTTTAGGTAGTTGCATTCAAATCTGTTTTCTCAGGCGCACGATAAATTTAGCATCCTTTCCCAAAGTGGGGACTTGTTATGTCGGGCTTGTGACCATGTGAATTTCATGCTGAGGCCCAAGTGTGAAGTTCCTGCCTGCCTCCCGTTTACACACATGGCTTAGCACTTTGCGAAAGGCAAAAATGTAGGCATTCAAGGGCAATCAATAAATCGCGCCGAATCACCATTACGCAGAGCCGGGCCGCCGCTGCAACCGCCATGACAGGACAGTGTGGAAGCGGCAAGAAACTTGAAAACAGCTATCAATACAAACATTCGCGCTAGTGCAACGACACAGCGAGTGCGCTCCGCACAAACATTCTCCCAGCGCAAAAGCGTCATCATCGGCGGAAATCGTGAGCCGTGTTTCCCCAAAAGCGTGAACATCGTTACATAAAATGCGTGTCGAATCCTCACGCTAATTCGCGCGTTTTCGAATTTCTACCTGCCGCGTGTGCCATGTGAGGATTGCGTGGGCGTCGCGACGTCAAGAGATTACATTTGAGGTCTAACCTATGCTATCACTCCAATCGAATCCAATATCTAATTATACTTCGATTCTAATTAGTAATGGGTTAATTGTAGCTCATTCGAGGAGCGCGCGCTTGTCTTAACAGTTGCGTTTTGGCGTCTTCGGTGCGCCCAATCAACCGCAAACCATGAACTAGTGCGGCCCGCGAATATTCAAATAGTGCAAATGTGCGTGCAGTGCAGTAAAATGTTGTTAGCATTGTAATTATCCTACGGGTAGCCCACATCCGTAGTTCACGAGACTGCAATCAATATTTATTTCATTCTGACATTTAAAACACGGGCACGAACAAAGCATGACAATGGAAACTGAAAATTCTAGTCCAACCAATTCAAAACTTAGTCAGAAGAAGAGCATCAAAAAGCTACTGTTGCCAAATAAAAGTCAAAATACAGTGGGCATTGTTATTACGCGCGCACAAAGCACCATCAGGCGGAAAAAAACAAACGAGGATGAGTCTCACTTGCCGAAGAGTCCCATTATCGTCTCACGCCGGCCACTCAGTCTTGATGTCTCTAACATTAGCCCTACGCATTCGGAGAGTGGATGCAGTCAGAATCCTTCCCCGTCGCTGGCGGGGCGACCATTCCTATCACCGGATTTGGAGAGCAACCGACTGCAGGTTTGTGACTTTAAATTTGAATTGTCAGCGCAGTGTCACTCATTCGTGACAATTATAGGTGCACGAGGAATTTGGGTCGTTCAATCAGCTTCGGAGATGTAGCAGCGTTGAGGATACGAGCGTTCGAACCGAGGCGTCACTAGTGGAAGAGAGTAAATTATCGGAGAGAAGCTTGTCGCATGACACAATACTCAAGGACGGTACGACTAGCGTGAATAGATCGCCATCGAGCGCGAACAGCCTAGCACGCAAGGCATTGATGGCAGCGCAGGTCTTACATCTGATCCCGACTGTCAAAGCCAGACAGCGGAATTTCTTACAAGGACGCATGGGCACAAATGCGCTGCTAGGCAGCAAAGAGTTAGAAAAGACTTTAGCACGCCGTGAGGTTCATATTTTCGTTGGCACATGGAATATGAATGGCCAAGCACCGCCCAAGTATGAACACAAAGTACATTTGTTTATATATTGACAGAATATTAAAGAGCGCCTTTTCTAGAGAGCTGAACGACTTCGTATTACCGATCAGTATGGAACATGTACCTGACATCCTTGCATTCGGCACGCAGGAGTCCTGCTCGGAGAAGTTCGAGTGGGAAGCAAGCCTTCAGGAGACTATAGGGCCGACACATGTCTTGTACCATTCAGTGTCACTTGGTACTCTCCATTTGGCGGTCTTCCTTCGGCGAGATCTCATCTGGTACGCGTCACTAGCAGAGGACTCAAGTATCTCGGTGCGGCCCGGGGTCGCCTTCAAGACGAAAGGCGCGGTTGCCACAGCTTTTATGCTCTTTGGCACATCCTTTCTTTTTGTAAACACGCATTTGACGGCACACCAGGAGAAGGTGAAAGAGCGCGTCTCCGATGTGAAGAAAATAGTTCAATCGTTGGACCTGCCTAAAAACATTCCATGTAAAAATAAAAGCAAAGGTAACATTTTCACTCTTAAAAATAATTAATATGATTAATTTTTTATTATGTAACAAACATTAGATGTGACGCAAAATTTTGATTATGTCTTCTGGAACGGCGATTTGAACTTTCGACTTGCGACGCCCAGAAAGAACGTTCTCGAATGGTTATCGCATACGAGTTTTCCATTACCTCCACATTTACCACACGGATATATGCATCATGACCAACTTTGTTCAGTATTAACCGACGGGGCAGCGTTCCGCGGCTTCATGGAAGCGAATATTACCTTCCCCCCCACTTACAAAGTGCGTGTACTTATCATAATTTTTTGAAAGCTGTTTAATACCTTGGCTCATATTGTAGTATGACCCGGGGACCCAAAACTTTGATACGTCATCCAAACAGCGCGCCCCGGCGTATACAGACCGCATTCTATTCAAACACCGACAAGCGCGACGACTTAGTACCCAACCAGACACGCCGCCCATCATATGTCTAGAATACGACTCTGTGCCTTCGATCACTACTTCGGACCACAAACCAGTCTGGGGTGTCTTCAAAGCACACGTTCGTCCTGGAATGGATACGTAATATTTTATTATACGTTCAGGTGATTAACAATATAGTAAAGAGTCTCACTTTTTAGGATGCCACTAAATGCAGGACTCTTCAATCGGGAAGTGTACTTAGAAGGTATACAGCGGCGAGCGATGGCTCATAACACAAAAGACGAGAATTTGGTATGTAATCTTCAATAATCATCTTTAGCCAGAATATTCGATATCTTCTCCTATCAGCTCACATAGGAGAACGTTATTATTACAAGCTCATTGCTCAAAATTTCACAAATTTTACCCACCTTACTGACTTTCGGAGGTTTAATACATGTTTGTCATAAACTGACGTTTACGCTCTACTATAGCAAATCAATCAGCCATTGATAGTTATAGTAAATACTCTAGTCATTAGACGTTGTAGTCAAATTCCTTTTTATGTACGTATAGTTTTATTGAACCTGAAGTTTTTTTTATTATTACAAAGTAGATATTCTTAGGTTATAATATACAATAATTGTAAAGTAAGTCTGAATCTGTATGATATTATATAAGATGATTTATTATACAACAAAACTATTTTTCATAGTAGAAGGCAATTGGTACTTGTTGCAAAAGTCAGAACACAAATATTTTTATCTATTATATCTTAAACTTGGCACATGGGTTCTACTTCTGAGAGATCCAAGCAAAGCTATACTATCAATACTTAAATGTAATATATGATAAGATGTGATTCCTGTGACCTACTCCAAATGACTGTGTTAGATGTATGCCTTATAAAAATATTTTGTGTGAACTCTTATATATAATATTACAACAGGATAATATAAATATCCGCAACTAGAAGACTAATAGGCTATCAAAAGAGATATATATGTATGTAAGACACTTTACTAAATTTTAAACTAACTGATTGTTAGCAATTTAACTTGTATATACTTTTAAGCGTCTAACCATTATTGAGTGCTACAAGACATTGACTCGAAAGTGCGCACACCAAAATTGTGATTAGACCGTTGTGCCTCCTATGGAGTACTTGGGCCAATGAAATGTTGTAACTGATTGATACTAGCCGCTATCTTAAGACTCGAATGCGCAATCAATACAAATGTATTATCTGCAACTCACAAATATTATACACATAATATAATATGACACATTTAGATATACGTAGTCTAGTCATGCAGAATGCCTTCCAAACGTTCATGTACACTTACTTATACAACCCAACAAACAGATGTTTCTAGTAACAATCAGCATATTATGTGTAAATTGCAAATATATATTTCCTTATGATCATTGCTTACTTTTTGTTCCATGTAAAGTCACGTGGCAGCGAATCGAGGCGGGCGAAGCGCAGAAATACAAGAAATATTTCGCGGAGTGTGAGAGCCTGGCGAAGAAAGGCAAGAAAGTGCCAATGCCCACGCATATGGTACGGTTGTTGCGGTGTCTGCAAGACGGTCGTGCACAGAACGCGATAGAAACGTATGCCAAATGGTAAAACAAACTTATTGCCGCACAAATTCGATAGAAAATGACTGAAAGAGAGGCTGGATAATCTTTACAGCTGGGCCGGACCTATCTATTTTGCCCGCGCGCCGCGTTGTGTTTCATTTGAATGCGAATTTACGCGAATGATGGTGATGGCAAGGGGCATCTGGCAGCGCTCACGAAAAAAATCCCCTTGTAACGGCGCGCATTAAACGAACAGCCCTCGGGAGAGTAACAGTCGTTTAAGAAATGATGCCTGCGATTGCCTAACATCAAGCTGGCAGCGCACCGTTCGCATCTCTTTCGGATGCCAACAAATTTGTTTTCCATTGGCACACACATTGTTCTCGCTTAAAGCAAGGAAGAAAGAACGCTGGCAGAAAGGCAAGGAAGTGTTTACTTGCAGTTCGCTTCGCGAGCAATCAGGTAAATGCCTTTTAGCCGCGATATGCATTAGGAAAATGAATATAATACAACAAGCGCGCAATTAAAAGATTGGGCGCCAATGATTATCGATGCTTACATGAGTTATTGCGCCGATATTGGTGCGGCGCAGCGTTTGTTAATGGATTAATAATGAACAATCTTCCATTTGCTTTTTAATTCGCGCAGTTGATGCACGTGTTAGTTGCGTTGGTTTTATGATAAATTCGTTATTCGCGTGCTGCCGCCGCCGCTGCCACACGGCCAAATGGTTATAAATACACGTGCAAGACACATAAAGGGCGCAAAGCGAGAGAAGCAGGCGGTGCGCGTCGAAGCATTTTTACTTCGTGTTTCCTTAAGTTGGCGATTCGTTCTTTGTACAGGTTTCTGCCCTTTTATGTTTTCATCCGGGCGCCGCTTTTCATTAATACATTTGAATCTATTAAAAGTGTATTCACATATATTGTAGTATGTACCTATTGTACGTCGCGACAGTTCGCGTCTAAAGAGAATAATCCAATTGCTACTTGTAAAGTGTTACATTCTCGATAAGTTGTGACGGTGACAAGCCATCCGAAAAATAAGACTGTTTATTATTGCCTACTTACTCTCTTTCTGGAAATGCGGGGCGTTGTGTTATGTTGCTTTGTATCACATCATCCTCCTTGCTTTTCCACATCAGCGCACGTATCATTTTTCTTCCCCGAGGGCAATAAGACTTATTTAAGAGATAATCTTTAACAATGGAGTCCGCACTCGCGCCCGCTTTTTATTTGCGCGTTGGCTGGCGTCGTGTTCCCTTCATTTCAAGTTATTGTCTCAAGAAGCAATGATAGCAGGTCTGGCGATGGGACGAAAAACAATGCGCGTAGATAATCAGCAACAATACACTTTCCTACTCGGGGGCCTGCCTGCATATTGCATCAGCGGATGGTGAAGCCTGTCGGCAATTTGTAGCTGAACATTTGTAGCTGAACATTGACAAATATTCAACGCACCACCACTTTGTTGAATTCCAAAGCAGACTTGCATCTCTCGACATATAATTAGTTTATCTTCATTTTAACCAAGTCGGGAGGGAATCTTTTTTGCCTAAGAAGTTACAAGTTTCGTCATTCAAAGAAGGCCCTATTGACAAATTCGTACAGCGATGCCACGACGATAAAAGTTCGTCAAGAAACTCGCCTTAACGAAGCGTTATCAAGCCAGTTCCTGACTTTTCTTGTGCGACTTGTGATAGTCTGGCAGGTGATGGTGACAATGTGGTTTGTTTCTGTAATTAATTTTTAAATTTAATTATACATCCTGTAAGCCGGACGCGATGATATATGTGCGCCCCTGGAGGAGATGCACATAGCCGGAAGTGTGCGCGTAAGTCCGGAAATAGCAGCTGCAGATATATGGTTGAAATATGGAAGTACAGCGGCTGGCAGCGCGTCGCAAGCGACGCAAATCTAGCAATTTATGAACTTGCAAAAAGTGGCCAGCCTGGCATCGCATCGCATCGCGGCTCGAACGATAAAGAAGTTAAATGTGCGACGGGTTCGCAGGTTAGCGACAGATAAGCGTCGGCAGCGGGTCTACCCTGCCTCGTCTGTCCATTGCGGTATTTAAATGAATTTACCGTTTTCGGTTTCAGCCTCGGTTATCTGATCCTTTTGATAGATAGATACTTCCGAAGTGAGCCTGGCTAATCCCTGTATGCGTCTTTTTTATAATGCCCTAAGAGCGTGCCCTTAATTAAATTTTTTGTCTTCCAGCAAAGCAGCATTTCAAACCAACTTGTTGATAGTTAATAAGCAAACAGCCATGATGGAAGCACGATTATTTATGAATGAAAGATTTTAGTATTCGTACATAGAGACAGATGAAGTAACTCAACTTGCCGGCGCACGTAAACCGCAGCCTTGGCAAGCAACGAAAACTGTTTCAATTTCAGTTTAAACTTTTCCCACCCTAACCGTGCCTTACGTTCTCTTCTCTTCTTTGCCTCTCTTTGCGTCTTGTTTTATTGGCGTTAGCAAAGTTTGCACCGATCCGCAGCGTCTTGTGTGTTAGCGGCGCACGTGTTGTAACTTGTAAAAATTAGAAGTAAAAACGAAACGTACAAGATTTCTTGTGACACTTTCCACCTTGACTCGTTGCGCAGCATTGCGAACAGCAAGCAATAGGTGGTAAAAGTTGCTCTGCCATGAGAAACACGTCTGGAATGCGAAATACTTTCACGTTTTTATTTTTAGTTTTCATTCCACCACTCCACGATTTCGCGATTTTATTCCATCGAGCTGTGCTATCAAAGGGTAAGTTACATAGGCGATTAATATTTAATGCAATCGACGGCGGCGCATTTTTAACTGGCGATTGCGAGCAGGTAGATTGGTGCAAGACAGGCGCTCTCTAATTAAACTAAACTTTGGACGAAATGGGCCGGCAGACTGTCGGCAGCAGCATGTTCGCAACTGCACAACTTCTGACTGCCATGCCTCACCATGCCATTTAACTGTAATATTATGGCAGCTTGGGACGAACTGACCAAGTGCTATCGAACAGCGCTAGTCGTCAGTCAGCTGCGAGAATGTGTTGAGAGTCTGGAGCTAGGGCGCATTGTAGCCGCTGCCGCCGCCACAGCCGCCAAACCGTCTTGTTTCCGGCTTCGCTCACTTCTGAGTTGATGTCGCCGATAGGACGTTTCAATTATGCTTCGAAGGCGAGATGCTTTCAAATGCATGAAATGACCGCCTCGATAGCTGTAACAACTAATATGATAGTACATATTATACCTACATATCTACATAAGACTTGTACAACCCACATCAACACAGTCTGTTGGCAGCCTAACCCGCCAACCTACCAGTGAATACCGTTAGAAAAAAATAGTTTGTGACATATATAACTTTTAGAATGCAGACAAATGATACTCATACTCATTGTTCAGAATAAAATAATACACCCTAGAAAAAAATGTAATAAATTAATTTGTAGTAAAATATTGTATGTAATGTTCACTCTGCAGACAGCATCAGTTAGTTGTGTAGTGTCAGAATGACTACCGAAATATCAGCAATTTCTCGTGTTGCTTTGCTGGAATAGTTTTTATAAAGAAGGAAAGGTATCAGTGATTGTTTAAAACGTAGGTATCAATGTTGAACAAATTTAGCTCACTTATATATTTTTGTTTTCATCACATGATGTCGGTTTATTATTAGTGTACTATTTAAATTATGCATATGATTATAGTATGATCTCATTAACAATGCGGTTAATGCTGATATTTTTCCGCTTAATGTATAAATATGCATGTGCAGATTGCATTCTGGGTAGCGTGTGGAGTGTGGTACTGTTCAATCCACCACATCCTTCACATCCCTTAATGTTTTCCTTTCCCAGCACTGCGGTTTCGCATTCGGCTGCACATTCAACGCAAATATCCATGCATTGTCTGTCAGTACACGTCCTCTTAATTAGCTATGTACATTTTAGTTTTTAGTGCTTTGGCATATTTTCGCAACTGATTCGCGATCGCATTGTACCTCTCCGAATGGTCGTTAATGTTTCGATAGTTTACATACATATGTTACAGTGTACAATCAATAGTTAGGTTAGGTTAGTATAATAATTTCATTTTTACATTTATACATTGAGACTTTCATAAATAAATAGTATTCTCGCAAAAATATGATAACAACCTTCCGTTTCTTCTTTTTTGTTTTGTTTTTAGCATAATACACGTTATTATCTTAACGCTAAGCATTCAATATGCATGCATGTATGTATGTATGTATATAGACTTGCATATCCAAGGTGGTTCAAGTTCTCGCCGGAAAAGTATGTATGTATGTATGTATATACAACCCAATATCATCATCGCAAGTCAACTCCCGACTAACGTTATTCAAAGCTACAATACATTAAGTACCTTGTATGTAATATCAATCAATCAACATTATCAAATTAAATACAACTTAAAAAAAAATATTTTTTGGCAAAATAAATCACTCGAGTGAATTAGGTATGACTTGATTTGTTACTAGCTAAATAATGTATACTAAAGAAGATAAAATAAACAGTTTCTTCCTCAATAATAAAAATAAGACATAAAACTATAGAACTGTAGTAGGTATAAGTGCAAATTCAAAAGAATACGATCAAGAAGCTAAGATAAACAATAAGTAAGTGAGTAAGTAAATAAGTGAATATACGCAAAGTAAATATAGATAAAATAATGTAATATAAATCAAGAAAGATGGTTGGTTGCTTATCACTTGAAATTATGAGGATTGCATTGTGCTGACATCGATGCGTTGCCAGCAACTGCACAAAACTGATACACGATGTGGCTCGTGGTGATTGATTAATAACTAGCGATTTTCACACAAACTCGTCGTTTCGCATTCGTCTATGTACTAGCTATGCCCTATCAGTATCAATTGTTTCCTATATATGTATGTATATGCGTGTATTTGTACATAGTCAAGGATGTGAAAAATGGCGCTTAGAGTTTGTTGTTATTCGCATTAACACGGTCATTGTTGGGTTCTTCAACGTCCTCGACGTCGTTGGCCGACTCGCCCTCATCAGCCTTGCTGAGGCAATCGCGTATTCCACGCAGGATGATGCCTACTCGTCGGTCAAGCGCTTTCAGATGTGGTTCCCAGAGGATTGGAGCCACGGGGTCTGTCTCCATGCTCTTCACCATTGCCTCGCTCAGCCGCAAAGGCTTCCCGTTATGGAAACTGTACAAACACAAAGTAAAACCATATTATGAAAACACATATTTCCAAAAGCTTCTTGTCTTAATATAAATACAATACATAATTGCAGACAGAAAGTGTGAGAGGGAATGACGGTGGCGAACTCACCACCGACGGATGCGAATTTGTAATCAGTGCAGTGCGTTCATGACGTTGGATGGTGGCGGCACTCAAGCCAGCACGTTAATAACGAATTCAAGCAGAGCGTATAAGTTTAATGGAAAATAAGGATTAAGTGCGTCTTGAAGAGATATTGAAGTGTGGAAGGAGCGATCGAATCGCATCAGCGCCTGTGAGACGAGGAAGACTTGCAAGCGCTGAAAATGAAACTATGAACGCCACTGCCACCGCCAGTCGCGATAGAGTGCTGCGGGAAATGCGCGAGGGCGGCGATCCATCGAAACCGAGACACTGGAGAGTTATTCGAGTGTTAAAGTAGATACTTCTTCAAGGCTAAAAGTTATCATTCGCCTTTCGACTGCGCGACCTCTTGCTGTGCTCCCTGAGACCGAAACGGGAAGAAATCGTTCCGAATTTTCTAACTCAATCACCGCGCGCAATATCTCAATAATAATTAATAAAGTAAACTACACGTCGTGTTCACGACACACTAACGATACATCGGTGTGTAATTTTTGCAAATTGCTCCATGAAAATAGCAGAGCTTGTGGTATAATGGTTGCCTATAACGCAGATTTGGCTCGTTTGAACGTACCCATCATATTAATAACGCTTGGAACAAACGAGTTTTAATCAATTTTCCGGCGTTTTAACGCGCGGCTCAAAGACACGCAACGCGTGAATGCCTCAAGGGGAATTCATTTTAATTGGTTAATTGTCCACGATGGCTGTCCGGCAAACAAATAAATACCTAGCAGCGCGCTCAGAGCTTAATCAAAATCGAATACATACCAACCTAGCTTGAGCTAACCTAACCTATACGGCGATGTATGCAATCGCATACAAATTCGATACGGATTTGTTATTATGACTCATCCTGCAGTCTCAAATTATGCTCCAGTCAAAATCAAAATTAATAAATGTACGTACGAGGCCCACCACCGCCCCAAAAAGCATTGCGGTCGCTGGATGAATTGTGCGTGCGTTTATTTTCATTCGGAATTGATTGAAAACAATGAATGACAATGATAGCGCCGGACTCCCGGCTCCGGTGGTTGTATTAGTTTTGTGGCGTGCAGTGGAGCAATCTCGCGGATTGATCACTTCCGCCGATCGGCGATGGCCGGCGCCGGACGCACCGTTGGACGAGTGACCGCCACCGATGGATGCTGTAGTGGTCGCGCGCATATTTAAAATTAAAATGCAAATGAAAATGAAAATTGCATCGAAGACTTACTTACTATGTCCCGAATCAAATTGAAATTAAATTCCGTGCATTGCTCGCTGCTCTGCACTGCACTGCACCAATTTAAACAAATTGACAGCATCGCCACTGATTGCGATTAAAAAGCAGCAACAGCGGCAAATCATGCATTACGGACCAAACAATACGCACTTGAATCGTGCGCATCAATTAGGCGGCCGCTGATTAATTACCCAGCGCATGCCTGAACAACGTCGCATAATTGTATAAATCATTTAACTCTTAAAACAATAAGTATTATTCAAGCCTACCTTTGCTGATGTGCGAGTCAGCAATCTGGCCTCTGGCAATTAATTAAAAATAACAATTAAGTAATTTTCGATTGTTTCAATGCTACACGCGCCAGTAATTTAATCATCGTGTGTACCCTGATTGAATAATTATTTTTTAATTAAATATGCTGTTTCGAGGCTGGCATATTGCAACACACATGTCAACTCGCTTCAAACCCGATCCAATTTGCTAATGCAAGAGAGTTACGAAAATGAATAAACCATTTCAGCCAAATAACACAATAACATAATGATTTCTGCCAAAAAGAGTCCTGACTTTTTTTTTGCATTTGTATATAGAACCGACAACGACAAGGCAAATACAAATTGTTGGCAGACTGGTTGGCTTTCATTGCTAAAATGCTTAATACTCGTAAGAGTGGAAGGAGCGACCGCAATCGCGGCCGAGGGTTGTTTCGGGGGTGTTTAACGCTTGTTTGTGGAGCCTTTTGAAACGCACATTACATTCATTACAACGGCAAGCGGCAAGCAGGTGAAACGGGAACAGCAGTGGCGACGACGACGACGACGACGAGGACAACAATGCGCAACTTTAGTGCTTGTGGGATTTTCATATTTAGTTATTTCGAGAAGCACATCCTTTCACTAATCTTTCCAGCTTTACCGTGGGCATACAGCACACGCTTAAAAATGCAACAATGTTATCAATATTTACGCACGCGAACGAAGCTCAGCCAATATGATTCTGTTCTGCCCGCCTTGCCATCGTACGCTATGAATTGAATTCAAACACGAGCGTGCCACTCTATCGCCGCCCGCCGAAGAGTCAATACACGAAAAGGTTTTTTGATTAATGAATCCTGAATCCGCAAATGCGGCGAACAAATAAATGCGGCGCAACGTAGGGCATTCAATGCATGCCGGATTATTTATGGTGGCGGCGAACAAGTGGCAGGCGCGCGCGGCTCGGCTGGGAAAGGGTGAACGCAAATAATTTCACTCGGATCGCGTACACAATCGCGCCAATCTGTATCGAGCCGCATTCCAATATTGTCAAACAATGCGCGCCAGGGCTCCCGCTCCCGCTCGCGTACGCGTGTCTGTCTGTTTGCATGTCGCCTAATTCTTGAAAATGTTCTATCGTGCGCTATGGCGCGGCGCGCAAATGTTTGCCCAACTACAAATCCGAGCCCGTAGAGGAGATAATGTAATATCAGCGAGGCGGGTGACTTGAAATAAGTTTGTTTCGTTAAGAAGCGCCTCGGCGTGGATTTAACGCTAATTAAACTTCGCCGTTCGCTACGCACACGACGCATTCATAAACAACTCGTTACTGCCGCCTGCCCTGCTGCCAGGATACGCAGACTTGCCGAGATATATTATTATTGGACACCGATGTGTACACGCTGATCGTGAATAAGTTCGCATTCATGCATTTGCCGACAATGGGGTGACATGTGTGTACTCCGGCGAAATTGAATCGTACACTGATTATTTGCAATTCCAATTATAAACGGACGGCGCGGCGCGGCGCGCCTACCTTGTTTAAATATTGAATTCCACCGTAACAATAAATATAGATAACAAATAAATAAAGCCGTTCGTCGCCCTTAACAAAACACTGAAATTCACCACGGAATGTGGTGAACACATTCCGTGGTTTCCCTTTGTTCCTACACGGGAACAAAAAATTTTACAATTTGGGTTTGATTACGCGCAGGCTGTGCAATTTTGAGTCCTGGAAGTCAGCTTACAATGCAGTGCAGTTCAGTTTCCAGCAATGTCAGAAAGAACAGAGTAGCGCAATTGTTGTCGTTCCAACTGTATATCTAGATTAACAGAGTGTGTAAATATTTTACGCGTTGCATCTCGACGGCTTCAGGTTGTTTCTTGCGCGTCCATTTCTCAACAAGTCGCCGCCGGCTGCGTAAAATACAAGCAAGCGAGTGCTCTGGCGAGACTCTGCTTCTTTGCCGATGGCTAGCATTCTATTATTTCTGCGTTACAGTCACTTCGTCTGCTCTGGCTGGCTGGCTGGCTGGCTGCTCCAGCTCTAATCATTAAAAAAGCGACAACTAAATGAAACAGAAGTACACATTATGTCGCTAATGCTTCTGCCACGGTAAAAAACGGACAAGTGTGACTTTATGAATATTGAAAAGGCAGCCGGAAGTAGGAAAAAGTTTTAAAACAACGCAAGCGCAAAGATGTTGAATGTATCACCACCAATGCTAAATTCAATCATGGTTCTAGCGATAAACCAATGGCGACGTAACTAAGTTGCAATAAAATTGGCAAATTGATATTGATATTATATGAAAATGCTTTCAATCTTTCCACAAGCACATACGCCAGTGCAAGCGCAAGCACGAGTGCGAGCGCCAGCCCGTATTGCGCTTTCAGGAGACGATATATTTTCTTTCGCGCAGCATCGCATCGATTTCATTCCAATTTACTTTTATAGGCAAATAGTTCTTGCAAATTCGGAGAGCATGCTGCTGCTCACTCGCTCGTTCGTTCTTCGTTCCTTCGCATGGCATTGATGTTCACTTCTTTGCACGTAATTTACGAGCAACAAAGCGTGATAAATGTTCACGATTTGAATAAAAGTCTTTATTAGGCACTTATTACGTAATTCCAATACTTGGCGCATTTTTCAACCACCAAATGCCACTGCCACTGCCACTGGCCCTGCCAACAACGTGCCGACTGGCTGAATGGTTTTTCCGTTGTTCCTCATAGTTTACTTGACGGTAGGGCAGGCAAGCCTTGCCGTGGCTTATTAGCGCTGCGAGTCGCGTGGCTGTTCGTTTCGCTGAATGCTTAAATCATTGATAGCGATCACTACGCTTTGCGGTTGTTGTTGGCCTGGCACGACCAAAAAATTGTTATGCACGAGGAGGTTGTTTGTTCAGCAAGTAAGAAAGCCACTTTGTCTTTGATCAGCCGCCACTCGTAAGAAAATGAATTTTAATTGCATTATGCTGCGCGTACATAATTCACAATCCAATTCCAATTTCATTTCGAACTCACATTCGCATTGGCATTGATCAGGTTTAATGAATTAGCGCGAAGTTTGCAACTGATTGTAAGATGAAAGAAGCCGGGCGGTAAACAGTGGAAAGTTTGCTGATTTCAATTCACTCACACCCACGCAATCG
The DNA here is from genome assembly GCA_003054995.1 of Aleochara bilineata. Lineage (NCBI taxonomy): Eukaryota > Metazoa > Arthropoda > Insecta > Coleoptera > Staphylinidae > Aleochara > Aleochara bilineata. The sequence goes on from NBZA01001521.1 coordinate 25,418, forward strand.
TGTTTCGTTTTTTTGTGCGAATGCGTGAAATAAACTTTTGCATCCCCAGCATTCAACATTCAAACATTTCCCATTCGATTGTACAATGTTTTATAGCGATGGACCAGAGCGGGCATGGCGCGTGTTGTGGTTTTTGTTAAAATAGGAGTGGAGTGTACAATCACAAGCCCGCCAGCAAAACATGTAATAGAGGTTATACCAGCGGCCGAGGCAAAGGGAGCGGAAATTGACTTTTATGAAATGTGTACTGTTTATTCAACCTTCGCAGATTACGTATTCATACATGATATGTACGTACATGCATAGTGCAGCATCTCAAGCAGTGAGCGTAATGTGGTAATCGTAAAACGTCGTGGCGTCGCGACGCGGTGTAAAAATACATGACGATGTCACCTTGTTGCGCCGCGGCGATGCACACCGTCAAGAAATCTCGCTTTGAGTGGATAATAAAGCAGGCGCCGACGGCAGCTTTCATGAATTTTCATAAATTTTACGAGTTTCCTAATTTCCAAATACTAATTATTTTGATTTTATGTCTTCAGGTGCGCGCTGAATATCAAATGGCACGTGTGCTAGCTGCTTGCCTGCCCTTAGGAAGCTTAATAAAATATTATGCCAAGTCGGAAGTCGGGTGTTAATTAATTACCCGGTCCCATCCGTTTAGCTTAGCTCAGCGACTAGCTGGATAGCTGGGTAATGATAACAAGGAGAAGCTGCATGCGAGTATGGCTGATTCAATTACCCCGAATTTAATGTTCTATTGAACATTTTTCAATACTGTTCGAATGGTTAATTGGCGTTTTGAATGAAGTGTCTGTCCGGACGGATAACTGGACTGCATTTACAGCAGTGCCCTTGATCAGTGGCCCTTTATATTCAATCGATCGATGACTTTTAACACTAAATAGAGACTAATTGATGAACGCCTGATGCCTTCTTGACAATTAAATTTCACAGTATTGTTCATCCCATTCAAGCTGCCGGCCCTCCTCGAATTTCAATAGGCGAGTGAATAATTAATAACCGGCTGAATTTTAAGTTAACGTTATTTAAAAATATCTAACTTATCCATGCGTTCATTCGTTTGTTGGTTCACTGTTTGGTTGGTTGTTTGGTTCGTTTATTCTCTTTAGATGATGCAAAACAATCCAGGACGCGCAGTGGAGGCGCCGGCAAGCATGTACGTAAAGCCGCTTCGCATCCGGAATGTGTTGGTGCGCTGGCTCACCTGAGATACACTTTTTAATATTTATGCGACGGGTTTCCCGCGTGCATATTACAGCAGCCAATCTGGCCTGCTGAGTAATGCATAGACATATTCGAGACTCATTCCGATACCTGCGGAAGGAAACAGCCCTTTTTATCTTCGCACGCCACGAACGATGGCAGCGCAAAATTGAACACGTGGGTAGGTGTATATCGCTGGAAAAAACGCATTAATTTCTTTATGTTTCCGCGATCAAGCATCGCAGGATAATTATGGCGGTGCATTAGTGGTGTTAATGTTTTTTAAATGACGACCACCGCTCGAAAAGACGCTCTATTGCGCGAAAAGAGCGTATGGGGCGCGTTTTTAGTGCAGACAATATCTGCTCACTGCCGGAATCTATTATGAATCCCATTGATGGACGCGCATTAGCCAACTTTTACCGGCTGCCCACGGCGCGAGATTAATTACGACGAGCGCGCTGAGATTGAAGCTATAAAAGTTTGCGAACTGCTGTATCGGTAACGCTGTAATTTTTAATCGAAAAAACCACATACACACAAAATAACCAATAGTGAGAGTTTGAGGTTAATGAAATTTGCATCTTACAGTCTGAAATTCGTTGCTGGTGAATTGAAATGGCAATGTATAGTGAAGAGGAGGTAAATCGAATCCACCCTAATCACCGACCGTAAAAGCGCTAATCTCGGACAACATTTAAACAATCGCTGGATTAGTCAATGGCGCTCCGATTACCGTTCGAAGTCAATTAATTGATCGGAGGCGCTCGATTGCAATTAATGAACGCAGGCGAGGAGCAAGTCTACCTGGACGTAGGCATGCATAGATGAGCTACACGATGGACAATAAAACAAACGAAATGCAGAACCAGGAAGAGGAATGAATGCGCCCCAAAGGACGAGTCACTCCATTCTACTCGAAGCACTGATGAATTAGCCGAGGAGGACGCCAAACGGATCAGAAGTTTATTATGGTCAGTTAGTTTTATATCTGCCCTCGGACGCAGCGAACAAACGACAATAAAGTCAGAAAGTGATCAAACAAAGTGCCCGAGCTGGTTCGAACAATCCTCCCCGGAGTGTTGCACACTCCTATGTTACGTTGGGTTACATTCCGTTGAAATCAATGTTTTGTCATAACACGTCCACTATCATTTCGCCCGCACGACAAGAGAGTGAAGACATTGCTGTGCCTTATCAATCAATGTGTATTGACATGTTATGGACGCAATCAATTGGGGTAATTGAGGATAATTGCCGGCTGCCAGCAGCATACTTTACGTACTCTGTCTGTCTCGGCGGTGCTGTCACTTGTAAATGTATTGCATTTGTGCTTCTGTGTACAAGTCTAAGCCGTCTAAAGGTCGTCCTTAAGGTGGGTTTAATTTGATTCGAGTGCTCGTCCGCCCGGCTCCATTGACAGCAACACATTGAAACGCTCGTTGTTTATTCAAAGTTGCTCTCGATTTCTTGATTTTTCCGGCGAGCCGCATTCTTTATTTACTTTTTAATGTTTATAGTCTTGGAAGGCAAAAGGGGTCTTGCCTTGGCGCTGCTCCTCCAGGGCCTCGCGTCTCATCCAAAGGGCGCACATCATTTATTCAGAAATCAATTAATCGGTCAGAAACCTATTCGCAGTGTCCGCATGAATAATTCAGCCGGTAAATCAATGTGAAAATCGTTTCAGCGTATCACAACGAGCGCGCCGAGTAGATGGATGCGGATACGTATTACTCGGAGGAAGGGTCTGACAATTACACGTTTTGATAGACTTCCCGTAGCCGCAACCGTGGTAGCAGTCGAAGCAGCAGGCGCTACATACGTCTCTGAATTGGACTGAAGGGATGTGACTGTGGCGGAATAAGGAATACGAGCGAGCCAAAAAGAAGCCAGTGGCGCCAGAAGCCTGGCGCGATGCTGTCGAGGGAGCAAGGGAAAAAGCCATCACACGTCTGGCAGGTGAAAGCAGGAGGAATCTCGGGAGCGCCCGAATGCGCATCGAAGAGTGGAAGTCGATTCGAAAGCCATTAGCAATCCGCACCCGCTCCCCGGATGCTGATGCCTCTGGATTATTCAAGTTGCAAGCTGGCGGCGCTAATTGGCGCGCGGACAATTAATATGGAGATGTGACTTACTTGAGCAGCGTGGTCAACGTACTCTCGCGGATCATGCAGCACTGAAGAAGCGGCGCGAGGATGGAGAGCTCGTCGTGGAAGGGCTTACCGAAGCCGCGACCGTGGTCCAAGTGGATAGTAAACGTATCGTTGCCAAAATCCCTGCAACAAACAGATTGCAATTGCGATTTGTTTGTGAATTAGGTGGCTGGCTGGTTGGATGGCTGGTTGAAAGGACTCACCGGAAGGTCTCGTAGTGGTGTCGGTCCATGTTACCGGTGAGGAAATCGAAGATGGCCATGTCCATCAGATCATAGAGACGTCGGCCCTTGTCGTACGGCGGAATTTCGCGCACCAGAGCGCAATAATTAGATTCCAGCTCCCACTGGGCCTTCCGTCTTTTGTGATAGGACCGGCGCCACGGATGCCGCCACACCTGCGCCGGAATCAAACATCAGACACACGCGTCAACACAGCGGCACATGGCACAGCACAGGACAAACTCATTAGCCGCACACAGGGGCGCTCAGTGAGATAATGCAATAACAGTGTTCGCCGGCGTGTTTGACATGCCGCCGCGTAGCCGAATTAATTGCCGCAAATGCTCGCCTGTGCCAGTGTCGGTGCAAGTTGGTTGCTTGCTTACCTTTCGAGCGCCGACTTCATTCGACGGCAGGAAGGCGGCGAAGCTGCCCTCGAGCATATCCGGGTTGCCGCAGATTGCATGCGAAGTATCGCAGTAGTAGCTGCACTTGCCGTGGAAGCAAAGATTGTCCGATGGGGAGACGAAGAACGTCTTCAGGAGCTCGCCGTCGGCCTTGTGGTACAGCTCGGAGGTGATGTTCACCAACCGCCCTGAGACCGGCATCGCGCGTCGAAACCCAAGCAGTCTGCGAAATACAAAAATGGTGGAAGTTAATAAGAATAATAGAATGAGTGAGGGTGTGGATGATAAAATAGGAAAAGAAAGCGTAGCGCACCTGTCCAGGTGGAAAGAGGCGATCTCGGAATTGTGACGCTCGTAGTCGGTGAAATAGAAGTGATTGGGTAAAGTCTGCTGCTCCCTCGGGAACCTGCAACAAATACGCTTAGTTATAGACTCAGCAGTTCTGGTACAGGGCACAGCGTAGCCGGCGGCGGCTTGATTAATATATAGTTTTCTACAAATCAAGTGCCGTTGCTGAAATCCAGTGGGGCTCATGTGCGCTCTCCCGAGTTACGTGCCGAGTGTGATATTTTTTAAATCGCATTGCTCTCTCGGCGCGACGAGAGTGTAAAAAGGGCAGTTTGCTAAATAATTATCTCAAACGCATTATCCTCCGAATGAATGCGCTCAGCACACATTCAACTGGCTCGATTGCAAAACGAACGAATGACCCCAGGAGCACAAGAGCACGACGGTGGATCGAGTGAATAGCGGTATAGAAAAAAATACATAATGGGAGATGATATTGAAGTGTCGCCGAGGAGGCGAGTGGGTCATCAAGAGGAGAATGTCGGAACGTGGCTAATCTTATTTCGGCGCTCAGACATCAGCCTCCCCAAACGACAAAAGAATTACACCATCAGACACGCATGTCCCCGAGTCATCTCCATTTCTACATTTTAATATCACAGCAAGAAAATGACTTCTCTGTGATGTGTGTGTATTCATTTTAATTCCAAAGACCGCTATCAACGACTTTAATCTACCCGTTGACTACCTGACTCACACAGTCTCGGAGCAAAACGCTGGGGAAGAGAAGAATACACTCCTCAAAAATTGGAATAGATGGCATATGCCATGTCTTCCAAATAATATTAGATCTACAAGGTGCGATATGTAAATGTCGCACGATCGCCACTCAAGGCACGTAGCGCATAGCTCAATTCGTTATCTCGTTTGGCCGCGCCGCACACAAGCAGAACGCCACTTCATTGCCTCGGCGTGCATTTCAGCGGTGGCAGAGCGTGCACGTCGCCTCCATGCACACGCGCCGCGCCAACCAACGTCGAAGCCACTTCGGCGTGTCTCCATCATTGCTGGCTGCTGGCTGCTACCGCGGCCCCGTCGGAGACAAACAGTGGAAAAATTATTTTCCCGCAATGAATATAGAAGAGAATTTAATGCGAATCATATTTTTTCTCTAAACGCACCTGCAGCGAAAGACAATGAAGTTCACCGACGTCGACGTGTTCGTCTTCGCCGTGGTCGTCGAAGAGCGCCATATATATGCGCGTCTTGTCTCGTTCGAGTAATTTCTTGCGCGTACTTTCCTTCCGTCGAAACTTCTTATCGCGTGTATTTTTTATTTTCACATTTTTATTGTGGCTTATTTTATGTCGCTCTCGTGTCTCTTCGAGTCTCGCCTCGTCTGCGTGGCAGATACGCTGATGAGTGTTCAAGACCTTGGTCGAAGCAAGAACTACAAGCTATCGGGCGGCGGCATCACGCAATTTGTAGCGCTCATTTTTCGCGCGCGGCTCGCAGCCCATTCAACTCTCAAGTTATTTCATCTTTGATAAGCGACGGCGCACAAACAATGCCAAGTTTTCGTCATTGCTGCCAGCCAGCTGCAACCAGCTGACAAATCGACATTGTAATTACTGTAATTCGCGGTGCGGCACAATCGCCGCTGCCGGGATGCCATCAGCCGAAGGATAATCATCGTCGGCAACCTTTGGGGACTTTTGATTGTTGATATTATTACCCTGTATGAGCCCAGTCGCAGTTGAAGCTGACAAGCGGAAACACGAAGGCGAATACGAAGCGAGCTGCCTTTAGGATGTTAAGCAATAAGCACTTCGGTGACTTATATGACGCGTCGCATCGTGTCGTACTATCGCCTTGCTCATAATAATGCTTTTGATGTCTATATAGATGCAGATTCAGATTCCGACTCCGACTCGGATTCGGATTCGTTATACAAGTGGATGTTTGTTTGCATATTGCGGTTGGTCGGTCGTCGTCGCCGAGACTGCCATAGGCGTTGTATCTTTAGGTAAGTCAATCTTCATATCGTAACGAGATACACTTTATCTAATGAGCACATAAAGACAACACTTTCCAGTCAGGCCCAATGACTTGTATGCCTGTCTAGTGGGGTTAAAATTGATCACTTATTCTGCCTTAAAAAAGGTTGATTGCAGTGCGCGTTTTGTAACCTTTTATGCAAATCGCGTGTAACTCGAGTTGGGCAAGTAAGTAGCTTGTAAAGGAGGTGGTGCAGCATTGGCGTAAGACACTCCAGGGCCTCCTCACCATGAGATAGTTCGCTCCCCAGAGAGATGCAAATCAGCCACCGCCGGACAGGTTATCTTTGCTTACCCGCCACGAAACGCCCGCCGAGAATCAACAAAGCCACCTCACCGCGCTACCTCCACCTCCAGCACGCCACAACCGCCGCCGCCCCCCCCCTGCTGTCTTTGCGCTCTACGCCACAGAAACTGTCCCTGCCACTTGCACTTCTACCTGACCGGCCAAAACTTCCCCAAACACATTCAGATAATTTTCAAATACTTCAGGGAAATTCGCATAATTTATAGAGATTTCTATGAAATCTACTATTAAAGTCTCAATACGCGTGGATTTTGTTTAGTAACTGGAGGACTTCGGTCGTGATTTTATCTAAATTATTATAAGAACTGTCTAGAAATAATTGGACGTTTGTGTACGCTAGAGAGTGCATCAGCACCCTTTCCTTTGGAGATTCAAACCGGGTGGATTTCCGTGAGACACACAAGATATCAGTTTATTATAGAGGCAGCGAGGGGAAGTCGCGCGACGATAAGGCAGGAGTAGTTGTGGTAGATTAACAGCATATTTAGTCATAGTGATGTGTAATGAAATCTCTCTTCCCGGAGAGAGCACTTGCACTCACTCATTCACTTACTCACTGACGTCGAGCATGAAGAGTGCTCAACTTCAAGCAAATGCTATTTCCTTTGAGGTTCCAGGATTGCCCTGCCACCTCAATAATGTAATAAAAACGCCCTTTACCATTACCATTTTCCACCCACTCACCCATAACCATGCGGCTTGTCTTCCTAGGAAAATCTTCAAAATTCATACAATATGGGCATGCAATTACAATGACTATTTAATTGAATTTCTCTAATTTTCGAGCATGAAACTGAAACTTGCCGGGGTGAGTGGCTGTGCGTTCGCTTGTCCTTCACTCGCTCGCTCCTCTTGTACGTGTGTCTTCCGGCCAACAATCCACACAGCTTATCAAATACTCCTAATAACATAAAAGAACATTAGTCAGTACCAAACAGAAATGAAAAGTGGTTGCTGAAACATCACACTGATTAAACTTGGTCATCGTTTGATAACTGATTAATGTTCTTCGTGTCGCATGTGAGCGAAGAAAGAGGTAACTCATGTCAGTTGCTAATTTGTTTATATTGCGTCATTAGGGTATGAGAACGCTCGCATTAAATTTAAATTCATTAATATCACGCGCGCCCCCGAAAGTGTTGTCGTTGCTTGCGGTTCGCTTGGGCTCAGGCTTGTTTTGCATATTTCCCGACGCGCCGGCCCCAAGAGGCGCGCTCGCTGGCTTTCGTTTTCCTAGAGAAAGGTGGAGTACTGATATAGAAGATAAAGGTTTGTCAACAAGTTTATCATATAATACAAGCGCGACACGCATAAATCACGATCACGAAAGAAATTGTTATTGCTTCACTATAGACGCACAATGGCACGGCTCGACGCGCGTTGATGCGATATTAACAAATAACCCCCGGCGATAACAATCGCGTTACATTACAATATTACAATCATTCTCCCCAGACCATAATGCGGTCGGCGCTTTACTTATTATCATAATAATTTTTCTATGTTCACTTCTGTTCAGTGGAAAGCAGGAAAACCTAACCTCAAATTACCGCCCCGCTGGCGTACAATATGATGAGAGACCTTTAATGCCGATTGACATGCTATATTCGGCCAAGGAAGAAATGAATAACAAGCCCTATGACTGGCTGTTTCTTATTTGTAATTTGAATCATAACTTCAGAAAACGACGACATCTTAGGCGAAAAACCATTATGCCAAAATTTGAATTTCAGTTATAAGCACGTGTCAATTGCTGAAATGTCGCCGAAGTAGATTAAACATGACACGATGTCTTGATGAAAATAGACAAGTTACACCACACTAATAACTATAAATATGTATAAGGGAATTAATGAACACCAGAATGGACGACACTTCAACAGATCTGATTAAATATGCTGGAAGCATATCAGCCCAAGAAATAAAAGCAAAATTTTGAAGCAAAAAACGATGCTAACTTTTTGCTTTGAGCTGAGTTGGACGGTATTGCCTTGGATTGATTTAAAACAAATTTAAACATTGCTGCACTCGTTCAACGTCAGATAAATTTATATCAGTTCTTTTTTGTAAAAGCGCACACAATAAATGGTTGGGCCCTTCATACGGCTGGTTTTGACAATATTGCTAAAATATGTCGATGTTGTACCTTTCCAACACCCGATTCAACCGATTCGGATTCTTGGTCAAAGCAATGCAAAGCACGCCAAACGTGGCCGGATGGATAAAAAAGACCCGTAAATATTTTATGCATCCGCAATGGCATTGGCAAAGCCACGCAACAAGACAGCGAAAGCGAAGGCTAGGGCGAAGAGAACAGGAGGAAGTAGAAGCAGAAAGGCAAAAAATAAAATAAAAGCCAAAACAAATATTATTGGATTGGCATAGATTCTTGCGATTGGAAGCGACGTACATCAAGTGCTCCAAAACTTATTTGCGTATTGATTCTTCCCATATTACCACCGATAAGTATTCGGCTGATCATAAAGTGCCCTCGCCCCTATGAAACCCTATGCAAAGAGGCATGCGCTTGTTGCCATTTTACAACTTCCTATTAACATTTGCAAACATCCTGTAGATATTGTACTAGTGTGGTGTGTATTATAGTGAAATATCTTTGCATTTCCATTCGGCGAGACGCGCGCGCAAAAAACGAAGGTTGAAAGGGCGCCCTCGAGGTGGAAATCGGAAAATAACCGAAATCGGTAACAGCAAACAAGGACACACGTCTTCGCCTCGGCCGAGAGCAGATTTATACCGGCAGATGGTTCGCGGCCTCTTTTGTTGCGTCGCGACGCAAGCCACGCGCTCCCAAGTCGCACCGCTTTCCGATTTTCATACACATATAGTCCCACTTTTCGCGAGTGCGCTGCTGCTGTCATTCTCACTTTTATTGCTTTTATCGCAGCGCCCGCAGTACCTTTCAAGCCATTCTTTCGCGTTTTTCACACCACTCTCAGCCTGTTTCATCGTCGCCACTTTCTTCAAATGTTGCACCAGCCACGCCACCAGCAGCAGCAGCAGCATTGGTGGCGGTGTTAGCAGTGGTAACATACAATACTTACTCTGAAATATAACAATGCAAGAGGCAAGATAGATCGCTGAACAAATGTAGTTTTATCAAATTATACGAATAGTCGCAACTGCTAAGAAATATGCACCTGTATATGTGTATAATAGCATGCTTACCTCATGGGCTTAAAGAGAGACTGTACGCTGTTCGGGTAGTCGATGACCAACTTGATTTGTGTTCCGCCGCTCTTTTGTGCTATAACAGAAAATCAAACAAACATGCAATTAAAATCCAACGACGAGCAACTGAATGAGGTGCAAATACAATTTAACAATGTTGGGCTCGCCGCCCGATTCTCTGCCTCTTATGTGCTTGTAATCGATGGCATTGCAGGTTGCCCTGAAGTGAACGTCAATCCCATCAACGGCAAGCCAATAAACGGATCAATAATGCATTGTGGAAAAACGAGGAACGAGTCGACAATGGGCCTCAGCTTGTTGCGCGAATGTTATAATAATACTTTTGCATATTTGTCGGAGTTTATGGTTAAACTTGTTGCTCGCTCGACGCAAATATTATATTGAATTGCTGCTCGATTTTAACGACGGATTGTTACAGGCAATTGTATGTAATTGTTACTGGATGGAATCATTTCTACATGGAGAGAACATTCATTCTCTTATCATTTTTATATGATTCGCTCTCTACTCCCGCGTCTTTTACCTTTAACACAGGGACATATGTATGTACATTTGGGTTTAAATGACGTTATTTCAGCGAAAGCCACATTCAATTAACTTTTACAACTGAGCGTAGCATAGATAAGTTTTCAATTAGTGATGCATCAGAAAAATTATTCATTGCATGCTTCCATAATGTCAGCTAGAGGGTAAGTCGGGTGTAATTAGAACAAGCTACTAGTAAAACATCATATGACATGACATAACCTAACCTAACCTAACGCGTTCATGTCCATATTATATATATTTACACAACCATCAACCGAAGGCTTTTTAACGCCTTTAAGCACCCATACTTAAAAGCCACCCCAGCCCCAACCCGGGAACTCTTTAATATTCGCCTCGGCAGTTTCGCCACTCAGGCGCATTGACGATGCAATAAAGAGGCTGAAAGCCAGCCAAGGAGGCAGCTCATGACCTTTTTGATCGCCGCGAAAACAATTTCGTATTGTATCTGCATTATGCATCCGCGGCGCTTCATTAAATCTCGCGCCTAAGTTTGTTATTCTTCGCTTCCGGCACCGCAGCGCCGGAAATGTTTGTAAACGACGACAACGACGCCGCGGCCAGAGAACAATACGAACGATCTGTTGCCAGTGACGACAGACAGCGATGATCAGTGCAATAATAATCAAAGCAAAGCGGGTCGAGGCACACGCTGAATTTCAATTACGGACTCATTCAGCACCACGTTCGCCCAATTATGACGGGATAGATCATTTGCTTAGCACAATAGATATTAATTAGTTCGCTGTAATGAATGCTAGCTTACGTCGATCTAATGAAAATAAGGAAAGTGCGGAAGAGCACGCCGAGCAGATGAAGGGTTGATGCTGATGCTAGAGTTGTTTTGGGGGGTTGGAGGCTGGTTGGTTGGTTAGTTGGTAGGTGGTAAGAAACCTCGCTGCCGACAACGGCAAGAAAATCATTGATTAAGAGGTGCACTTCGCCGTGTTCGTGCATTAAGCAAATTCTGTGAAATTCGTAGTACGCCTGCGCTTGTGCTTGTTTTTGTTCTTACAGACTGAATCAATTAGACCGCTCCACGAACACCACTAATGACATATTAATGTTTTAAACTAAATAATCCGGAACGTATTATTTAGTGAATACACCGACCAGCGGCCCGACGAAAAGAGTTTGAGTTGGAGCAGAAGTTGTTGTAGGTAAACAGAGGTAGACTCGCAGCAGAATATTTCACAAAAAAGCAGGGCCGGGCAGTGCAAAAAGGAATAAAAGCGAGGCAAAAAACTTATGTTCGCAACTTAGTCCGTCTGCTCGGCCGTGGGGGTGATTGAGGTTATAGTGTGAGCGTGGAATGAGTAAATGCACGTAAATGCGCCCTTTCTGCATGGCGGCAGCAGCTCGCTCACCTCACTTTCTTGCCTCGTTTTCCTACGCAATCTCGTATAAAACACCTCATTAAACGGCTACAGTCTTAACTGCGTTCATATATTAATCTGCCCCTCGCGAACGCCGGCCCTGAATTTGCAGTGCAAATGTATGCCAGAGAATAGAATAGACCTGCACAGAGTGGCAAAGAAGCACATAGAATGCATTTATTATTGATCGGAGTGCACGGAGTGATTTTTTTGCCGATACAGGCAGAGCATGCAAATCAATCAATCAATAGCTCAAGCGATAATGAATTTGCGGACGCCGTTGCTGGAAATATTTGCGGTCAGACAGTGCCTGCCATCAGTGCACTACACTAACTACCAAAATTGCACTTATAAATAGGTCATTCATGCAGCGGACGCATTTATCCACAAAATTGCTCAATTAAGCCTTGAATGTCATCATCCTTAAAGGGCTGAGCTGCAACCCACATACACATATTTGTGAGTATTTTTAAAATAAAATTTAATATTTGCTTTTTTTGTAAAGTCCACTCAACCCTTAACCCACTCAACCCAGGTGTATGCTAATTTAATGGAAAATAATATCAAATATGTTAATACCAGCCACATCAATCAAATGGCAATGAATGTGTCACAATGCCAGTGAAAATATAAGGCAATCGCGTATTCAAATTCGCAGCCGCGCGGCACGATTGCTTATTTATCTACAACGGGGTAATAACCACAACAATGCGAAGAGAACACGTCGGAAGGTAGAACAAAGTCGCCCAAAATCGAATCGTAATGGAAATGGCATGGAAATGAAGTGCTTGACCCGCGCGCTGGTGAAAAATGACTCGCTTCATATTGAAATCGCGTTCTTATTGTGTACCGCCTCCGTCGGTGTTGTCGTTTTCTCCTTACATAATTCCGATTCAGTATGAACAGGCACAGGAGCAGCAAGTGCGCGCGAAGGAACAGAACTAGAATAAATGAAATGAAATGTTTTTAACGAGCTTGTTAAGTGCAACACTAGATTGTTTTTTAAATAATGCACAGCAATTTGTCGCTGTCGCGTTATGCATTCTGTTATGACATTAAGTACCTCTTATATTGATTTTCAACAAGACCTTAATAGTCCCCAGAAAACTATTCTCGTTCATAGCACTCAAATGAAGAATAAAGGAAAAACAGCAGTGATTTTTCCTGACGATGATCAAACACGTGTGTAGGTACAAAAAATGAAACAAATCAAGTCAAAACTAAACTAAACTGCATTATGCTAACAGAGCGTAGGAGATTCGCACTTGCTAAACTTAGGGCGCGCGTAATAAGAGCGCGCCGAGGAAATAGAGGTAACACAATGAATAAGAACAAAATGCGAATCCGTACGGCGTGAAACTAGTTCTCGTCCTTGTGGCTCTACTCTATTCTTGCGCCAGAAGGAGACACAATGCCACAAATCCTGCGACAATTTCGTGAACCCTCAGTGTCGGCGGCAGGACTGCTACGCTCTTTGTAATCATTCAAGTGATGTGTACGTATCGTTGCATAAAATTACAGCGATAACACGTACAAATTGAGTTACGAATTGCGCACACCAAACATGCCATACGCACACGCAGATGCAGTACATACTGGCTTCTTCGGCCTGGAACGCGATATAAGTGCTAACGAGGTTTGCGCATTCGCCGTCATCTCGTTATGCATATGACAGCGAAGAGCACACTCTTTCAAAGGTTACGCAGATTGCTCGGCTAACTTCTATAGTCTTCGGTGAGAATGTTATAGATTTCTTAATGAAATTTCAAGCATAGTAGCTCCAGACAACCAGACCACACGTATGTTAAAAAAGTTGTAGCGATAATAATAAGGTAAACGAGCGAGTGTCAAAGACACACGGGCAATGCCAAAGCGGCAGCTTGATGAACCACCCTTGTAACCGAATTCCGTCTGGCGTAAACGAATTCTTCACCGGGCAGCCGAGGAGAGAGCTAGCTCATCGTAATCCGTTTGTTTTGCATTTAAGATAATTGAGACGGACGTCGCTTTCGCTGATTTCCCAGCAAATACCTACCTATCTAATTCGAGCGAAATCACTTTGCGCCCGAGCGTTCAATGTTTGGATAATCCGTCTTGTTATTGTTTCTAATTACGCACGAACAATGCTCGCTGCTCGTGTCGACTGCCGCCTGTGTGAGACTCGAGTGCGCATCATAACTGCCGGTATATTGTCAATCATCCAGCAATCAACAGACAAACAATTCGCGCCGGGTGCACTGACGCGGCGCAATCGCCCAATGCGAAACCGTTCGTAAACAGATCACTGCAACCTACTGTGGCTTCTGAATGCGACGGCAATAATGAAGATGTCTCGATGTTATAGCACAAACGTCAATTCAGCATAATTACATTACATGTTACAATGCGATAGCATATCTACTATGTATCTACATACTTGTACTATGTAGGTATGTATAATTAAAAAACAATATCACAGTACAAACATGTTGCCAAAATGTCGTTCGTTGACAATACAAAATAGCAATAAAAAAAAACTTTGAAGAAATCAAATTTACATACATGTATAAATAGATAGAAAATTTTGCTGAAATGTCGTTAGTTGAAATTTTGCTGAAATGTCGTTAGCTGAAATTTTGCTAAAATGGTTTACGAGATAATCAAATAGACGCAACGCGACCATACAAAGTAGCAACGGAAAAGAAGAAAACCAGTGACGATTACGCAAATGATAAACGCCTTCATGGTACATAAATCGTCGCGACGCTAAAGCAGACACGCGTACGAGCAATAAATTCCCGAATAAAGCGCGAGCGCGCACCGCCGAAAGACAACACAGGTGAGCGAAGACAACACACCGAGAGAGGGTGGATAAAGAAAAATTATCTCTTCCGACGTGGCGCTGATGGTGATGTGTTATGTTATACGAAGGTTATACAATACTTACAAACGTGTATAATCGGATCGGTGGCCATCAAGTTGAGCAAACGGGGCACCAGCGAGCTGTCCTTTGGATAGAGTTCACGCTTGGAGATGCTCAGCTGGAACTTCTCCAACACGCTCATGTTCGCCCTGTAAGAATGAACAAAGCAATTAATATCTCTATTGTTCATCCACTGCAGAGCAGCAGCAATGTGTGCCGTTGAAATAAATTTCAGATTCGGATACGGATACGGAATCGAGCGGCGCAAATGCGCTCGAATTTAATTTAATTTTTAATTAGTGCGGGATAACTGCACCGCAAGTGCAATCAACAATTAAAAATATTAATCACGTCTGCGTATGATGTGATTCGATGCCATAGTATTATAGGTACATACGGTGATTGCGTAGGCGGCGTACTGCAAATCGAATTTCAACATTAACCCGTTTTCAATTAAAATAATCTTGCTGAGATGATAAGAGATAAAGAAGAAAACTACAGATTATGCTCTCCCTAAACCTGGACTTGGACCTGACTGTGAGCCTTAGTCTTAGTCCTGAGCCCGGTCACTTTTTTGGCTAAACAATTCGAAATCTACTCACTTATCAGCCACAAGACAAGCGAGCATAAATCGATGAATCGTACATTTATCATACGCAAATTATCCTGCCGCCAAGCACGCTGAATGGGATGATCCACTCCCAATAACTTGACTTATGAGGGTGGCGAATTTGGTGGCGGCGACATGCTGGTGCGCGGCTGCGGCTCAATTACACGCTCAGTACCTACCGAGAAGAGCTCTGCCCTACTCGCGCTCCTACTCGTGTTCCTGTGCAGGTTTGATAATGATTATATTAGGTAATGTCATTGTCAGGGAAATTATACGTGCGCGGAGGACTAGCGGAAAACTTAATCAGCCGGTGACTGAGCCGTATTATTAAGATTATAATCAAATATCAATTAACGAAGTGCCAGCCAAATCCCGTCTCGTCCCGAGCCGCGCGGCGTTTCGCGTCTCGTGCTGGTGCATTCAATGAATGTCAGCGGCAAGCAAGACGAGTAAAGTCACGTGCATAGTATTCATATTCAGTCAGCAAACAGTTAACACACAAAGCGGTGCACCGGCGTTCATCGCTTCATCGCTCCGTCGCTGCCGCTTTGTGGCTGTGTCGTCGCCGTGAAATGAACGGGAATATTGCATGATGCAGCCAGCCAGCTATCCTTCCCCAATGTGATATCCAATCTATAGCGCGCGACTCGGCATTACGTCAAGTCATCTAATTCGTCTGTCTTCGCAAAACGTTCTAATTATCCGGCTCTAGAATGCAATCAATAATTTCACTCCTGCATGTGACTACATTTGCTAGCTGAAGACCGAAGACGAGCTGAGCTCGCTTCTCTAGGATACGCCGCGGAATCTGGCATTCTTCTCTTCTCCAGGGAGAAGAGTTCGCGCAAAGTTTTAATACCTGACGCGCGGTCACGTAAAATATTTGCTTTTGGATTATGATCAAAGTCGGACTTTGATAATTTCACGGAAAATGCAAGAAATGCCTTCGGAATGCTGCAGACAAGCATGCATGCCCTTTGCTCTCCAGGGGGGTTATTTGATTTTCCAACCGAACAGAATAGAACAGAGCGCTCACTATTATAATTAAATTTTCGTGTAATTGATTGAAAATATAGAGATAGAGATGTATGTACTCTGGTCTATCTGCGAGATTAAACTGAGACGTTTGGTGCTTGCGGGTGTAGGAAAAAGTCTTACATGGCAATTGCTCACTCCAGGAGGAGTATGTTTGCCAACCGCCACGTTCCACGTTCGTACCTGAAGAGCATTCGAACAAAGCATGCAACAAACTCGAGGCGCGCTGGAATTGGGGAAAATCGCCGTCGTCGTAGTCGCCGCCGCCGCCACTGCCACCAGCGACGGAGCGTGCCTGCACACAACTGCCACAACCAGCTTATTCCATTCCTGCTGACTCTTGTCCCAATGTGGTCGACCATTCGTTACTCACGTGTCGAGCACTCCGGCCGTCTGCCGCCCCCCACACCCGGCCAGGCTTTATATACTAGGCGTCGTTCTAATATCCTTTTACACACCCGCACACACACACATACATGTAAGTGTGTAATCTACATTTCGTGCATGCAGCCAAACAAGCTACGAGCTTGCCATTTCCAGCAGCGACGGCGACGGCGGCAGCAGCAGCGACGGTACCGGTTAACAGACGCATCAAAAAACGGGCACCTCGGCCAGATTTACGGGTCCCCATTCGACGCTTTTCGCTCGCGCGACATATCCGAGACCGAACCGAGACCCGTGTCCCGATATTTCCAACTATGTACCTAGTAGGTACTATCGTGCCTGCCATACTTATTCAAAGCGTCGCGACGCTTAGCATACAGGACGTTTCGCTGCTGTATGAATGTATAAACGTAAACGTAAACGTGATTTGCCATTCCAAAAGAAATCAAATTCACAAACAACTAAAGCGAAGCGAAGCCAAGAGAATAAGCTAGGACAGCAGAGAAACAAAAACACAGTGACCCGTCGCAGTAATTAATAATGTTGTCGCAATTGCGCAACGCCAACCAACCAACCAACCAACTTGAACATCTGTTTGTTACGTCGGCTTTCACAGGAAATCATCCACCGGGAGTCGTACTGCATTACGAATACGCGTTCATAAATTATGCTCCTTGTGCACAAGTTCGCATTCGCATATGTGCGAAGGATGAATTAATGAAAAACTAACTTTTCAATCGTGTTTGCTTACAATGCGCGCCCAACATACGGACGGATGGTAACGGTGACATATAACAGCCGACCAGCGCCGCCCATGTGATTAAATTAATCATCAACGAGAAGCAATCTATTAACATTGTCAAACTTGCTCTTGCGAGTCGACCTACAAAAAGCAACCAATCCCTTCCTTGCAAGGATAATTACTGATTGTAAATGTACTTAACGGAAGCAATCTGAAAGGGTTATAATCAAAATAAACAAAAGACAAAGAGTGGGCCCTATGAAGAAATTTAAAAGTATTCTGTCGCCACCCCGATTTCAAATCCCAATAAGCAGAGAGGACCGTTCCCGGCTGGCTATTGCTTGCCCGGTACATCAAATACTCACGGCACAGCCACCGCCAAAGCCGCGATATACGCTTGAAGATTATACGGGCGGCGGCGCGCTACGTTCAAGCTCAATCTGTTTTTAATTAAACCGCCGCGCTGCGCTTTAGTGTGCTGTGCCTGTTTGGGCGACAATAATGTAAATTAATTTGCACGCGCTCTAATTAAAAACGCGGCGGCGCGCAACTTTCCCATTGCATTATATTTTCCATGTCAAACTTGAAACCTTAAACGAAGGAGTTTTTCAACTTAAAACTGATTGTGAGCGAAATGTTTTAATATTATTGCATTATTACTGCTTGTTGAAATGCGCCAAGAAAGCAGGCGCCGTCGACCCACTGAATAGGTGAATGACAATACACGTAGGCTTATGTACGTGTCTGGCACCTATCTGCCTACTTAGCCAGTTGGTTTAGTGGAAGATGCAATGAGATACATATGACTTATAATCTCCTACACGTCAATCGCGGCCCTGCCTGCGAATCCGCGTTATTTCGGTCTCAGCGTTGCGTAAGCGCCGCCTCTCCGTGGGTATTTTTATTTGTTTGTTTATTTCTATACAGCGCGTCACTGCACGTATTTGCCAACGCGATAAATGTGCATTTACTTATATCACAACGCAACGCATTCATTGTCCATTGTGTTCACTCGCTCCATGGTGGGTCATGGTCGTTGCTGTAAGCAATTATGTCACAAACGATGTCGTTACAAATTGGTTAATTCGAAATCTTTCTCTGTATTTTGCTGAAATGGTGTCTTGCTAGAATGGCGTTAGGTTTCAATCGAAGAAATCAAATATGCATTGCACATCATTGGGGCGCGATAAACAAGACTAAACCAAAACCAAACTGAATGGAAGTGACTCCCGGATGAATTATGCTCGCTGCGGGCATAAGAAGAAGGTCGGCTGGCACGGCACTCCTAGGTAAGACACTCCAAACTGCCCCCGAAATATATGCGCAATTACAAGCGATTCGTATGCATGAGTATGTCGAACGTCGAACCCTTGTACGCTCTTGCCGGGTTCCCGGGCAGTCTTCATGTAAAAAGATATGAATACCCAAATCGAACGTCAAATGTTCTAGGTAAATTTATAGTAAATTTGATAATTTTCTTATCAAAAAGATTATTTTCCTAGATTTTATTTAAAAAAACTCCAGGTTTAAAAACTTTTCTGGACTAACATATTTCAAAGTGACACCCACTCGGCAGAAACGAAACGACAATGTCACCGTTTGCGTGCATTAATTGATTTCCACACGAGATATCAATGTACAGCTGCAAGCAAAAGTGGCAAAAGTTTGCGCACAATGGCAGGCGTGAGTTATTATCGCGTGCGAGTCCATTTAATGCGGCGGGTGGTCGGCAGGATGCTTTTAAGCGACGAAAATCTCGCGCTGTTGTTCAATGCACATCAAGTGCACCCAGCATAGGTGGGTGCGCAAGGATGTACGAAACAGCGTCAGAACACGACGCACTCTGCGCTAGCGTTATTATTATAGCATTAGGTACAAGCCTGTTACTGCTGCGCTACCGCTCAAATAGCCCACTGACGTGTGTGTTTTGCGTATTCGAAAATATATTTGGAGTACGAGGGCGGCATCCAAGCGCAACAAAACACACTTTTTGCTTCAGCTCCAACTGCGCCGAGTGCCAAATATTCAGGCAAGTGGGAGACTTTTCAGCGATTTTATTGTATTATAAAACATTGTTGGCCCCATTCGCTAATTGCATCCTTGCCGGCTTGTTCGCATGCAGTTTGGACGCAAATGCGTTCATTCACCGAAAAACTCGTAAAAGAATAATCGCAGTTTGATAGTTTGTACCGCCGCAACGTCGTTTTGCTTTGCTTTGCAAAATTGAACTGATTTTTCACATTTTTTCAATGTGGAATTGTGCAACGTACGTTTTGTAATTACTCACAATTTTATTCGGAGCGTTTTACGGTTGCACTCGTTCGTCCACATCCATGTTCATTTTGTTCTAGCGATAACAACGTGCTACCAGGTATGTCTTACCGATGCATCGCGATGTTACTGCGTTTACAGATACAGCACAGTAAAAAATAGGAGGCAGGCTACTTACATAGCATCAATTAGTTTATAGCATCATTCCGTCGGGTGTTAATAGTGCTGATAAGTCACCTGATCATCTATGAAACTTTACTTGACTGGCGAAGAGTGCAGTAGTTAACATGCACTTGACGCAACACGACGCCGACGCCACATCAACATTGAATTACTGTAGATCTGCATGCATAATTCATTCATTCATCCATCCATCCGCGGAACGAGACGATACGAAATTAAACGAAACGCAACATGAAGAAGCCGTTTAGGAAGCGGTTTGCGATGCAAAGACAACGGCGGCGTCGCGACGCACAAATAAAATGCAAATGCGAATGCGAACACAATGCGCGACGACAATGTTTTCCCAGCTCAAGTGTGTTTAAGAGTGTACGGCAAGCATTAGGGGATGCCGACCGCCACATCGCGTCGCATCGCATCGGTGGGTATTAAGCTAACAAAGCGCAACAAGTGGTCGACGGCGGGTGGCGGTCGGCGGGAGTGCGCGCAACCGACCAACTTTTCTATCGCCGCCAGCGTAATCATTTTCGACGCGTGCTTGATCATCATGCATGCATTGCATGCCGATGCGTGCCGCCCCGGAATTTCGGCGCGCGACGCAAGGTCACCGGAGCTAGACCCCGTCCCAATCCCAGTCCCAGACCCTGATTGATTGTTGCAACAGGATATGGCTCTGTATGAGGACGAGAATAGAGATCAGCAAGCGCTGTAATGTAATACGATTTGCCTGAAATTGACAAAACACCAATTACACCAAATTAACGACTCCCGCCGGTCCGTACATAAATTGTATGCATCGAAACGATGACCTGCTCACGGATCATATAATATCATATATCGTGAATTATCGTCCGACTCGACTCGGCCGTAAATTGATTATTAATATAGTTTTCTATATTTCCTACGCTATTTTTCCTCCTCTCTTATCTGTTTACCAAGCGCATCGGCGAAACAATGGCCACGTTAATCTCACAACGTCACGTAGGGGATTATATTTTAATTAATCTTGTATTAATTCGCTACAAATGCGAATCAATTCCCCACGAGTGGCCAGAAACTAACTAACTTTGATCAGTTGTTGCTTGCTATCAAGCACTTGTTATCACCAGCCCAGGACCGGAACGGGGACAGGGTCGGTAATGAAGTGCATAATAAATTCCTGATTGGCATGGCATGGACGCGAGGTGCGCCTGACACATGGCTGACAGGCGTAAAGTGGCCGCGGCGGTCAGAAGAATGGCCAATTATCGTTTTAACAACACGCCATTACAGTGCCTAATTAAATAGATGCGTGGCAGCGACAAGGCGCGTGTAATAAGCGTGTTGGCTGCTGTTTGTTTTGGTGTTATTATTATTGCTGAAACACGCGGCGCAATTAAGCGAAACGAAAAGCACCAACTGAACACGAATGCGCCGCTACTGTTTGTGCTGCTTCTGATGTTAGTGGTATGTATCTCTCGCCAGGAGTCAAAGGCTGCGATAATTTGTCTACGTCAGGATGTAGCGTGGCACTTACGCGAAAAATCAATTTACCTAAACGCCAGCAAGCGAGCCGAAGAAGTGAATGAATTATTAACCGTTAACAAGGTTGTCTATCTAAACAATCGTTATACAAATAGGAAATCCACTTCAGCGATGTATGTGCATAGCAGGCAAACAAGGCAGGGTGGCATGTGAATGAAAACAATTTCGAGGGGAATTGTTACTTCGACAGCGTTGCATTATTTGACAATAACGGCGAGGCTTTGAATGGATTTGCGCGCCACTCGCGCCCGCTCTATTAATAATTAAAGAGTGAATTAAACGTGTCCTCGTGTCAAGGGCAATCAATAATTAATGGATCATCCATGAATGGGAGGGTGGCAGTGCTTGGTACACAAATTTACCCAGAACAGAGCAGAGCAACGCACAGAGAAGCACTCTTTTCTTCGTATATACATACGAGTATGTAGCTTTCTTACTACTTATTGCAATGCTACTGTTGCTACTATAGCTATAGTTTCAATAACCAATAATCAATAGTTAATGAGCATGCAAAGTTTGCTGCCCGATCGACGATCGAACACAATGGCGAATTGTTTTGCATGCAATCTTCCATGTACTTTTCCACGTGTAATTACCGTTCGACACTTTATATGTCGCGCACTTCGTTCAATTATGCAGATAGTTGAGTAACTGTTAATGCAATTATCAACTTTTACAACTTGGCGGCTGAAGCCGATTGTTTGGCTAAAAGTGCGGGAGCGATCTGCATAAAAAAACATTGGAACATTGGAAAATTACATACAGAACTATGTATGTATACTGCACAGCACAAAGTCGTAACATAAGAGCATAAATCGGCAAATCGCCATACAATACGTGTAAAGTCATCTCATTGTCAGCAAAATATGATCATGTTAGTCCATATTTAAGTTCTCGAATAGATGTTTTATATTTTATACTAGCATGTGAAAGGATGAGTTATGAAAGCATCATAAATTTCCGTATAATGAACAGCGGCATGCACGTCTTATTTGAAAATGAATATGTTCGGGATTTTTTCCGCTTCGCGTCGAAGTCGAGCGGGCGCGTTGGCCTAATACGCTAAATACGAAACTTTAATGAGTGCGAGCCGCCAGCTTCATATGCTGCTTGCACAACACACGTGTATAGATTATAAACACGAGCACAAACACCGGCAGACATTGCCGCCCCTAGCAGGCAAGATACGCGCTTGGTTTTGGAGCAGAGTCGAGCGCAGTGCAGTGCAGTGCAGCGCAACGAGTATTAACGCAAACGTAGTGTTTTTGTTCGTAATGTGCATGCGGAAGCGCGCCTCGCGCCAGTCGTAGTCGTAATTTATACGCTTTTATAATACGCCGCCAACCCGACCAACAATCGAGCTGTTCTTGTACACGCTCCGAGCAAAATAACCACAAGGGCGGCTGCTGTTGCCACTGCGGCTGCATCGCCGTCTCGTTGCAAAACATCGCGGAACAAGTAAGTTGTTGGTAATGCGCAAAACCATGTCATACTTGATCTTCACACCATCGCGCCCAGGAATCAAGTACATAGTAAACTTACCGAATGGGGATTTTCATCAGTTCAGAGAGCGTCGGATTGTCCCTTCTGAGCTGCGTACCGTATCCGTCCCTGTGGACGACGGCGTACTCTCGATCGGTCTCCAGGCGATGCTGAGCGCGCTCGGAGCTGTCCAGCATCATGTAGTCGTACAGGTCGCTGAAGTCATCGTGCGGTATGGTCGTTCGACGTGTGGACGAGTACGGCCGCGTGCGCACCTTTTCGAAGGCGCTGGCACGCGCACCGCCGCCTCCGGCCTGCTGCTGCTGTTGTTGTTGCTCGTTCTGCACGCTCTCGCGTGATGCATTTGCACTGGAGCTGCAACAAGAAACCGGCAAACCCGTAAACTCAGGTTTCAGTCTTAAAATTGTCAGAATTATGGTACAAAAGCACATAAATGATTATCACGTGGCCAACACCTGGTTATATCTTAGTTTAATACTTCTTGACTGCGCCAAATCCTATAAAAACATGACTTAATAAACAGTTTCGAGGAAATATAGGTTCTAGAGCAGTGGTTCCCAACCTTTAATGTGCCGTGCCCCACGTTAGCTTTTCTAAAATTCATGCCCCCTTAACTATCAAATTGCCCCCCTGTGGGATGTAGGGCCCATGTTGGGAAACACGGTTTTAGAGTCACCCACTCAACATTTTAAGGCAGTTCATTAGATCTGATTCTGTTTTCGTTCAAATCTCTTAAGAAACAAAAACATTCCAAACGTACTTAAAATGCAAACGTAAACGCATAGAAAGCAGGTATGTTGTGTGTATACCGGTAATGAATTTCTTTCAGCGCTCTTGAAGTTTTCGTAATTGAGTAAACACAGCTTAAATGCCTTCTTCGAGTAGTGATTATTCTGGAATCTAATTAATTCTTAAACTATGCATTAAGTCCCGGTGCGTGGTTGTGTCTTATTAACATGCAAAACTGGAATAGCGAGCGAATAAATTGCGTTCTCTTCCAGCGAACCAGTCAATTAGCAATCAGTCCGTGAGTGATTGCAACAACGTGCATATCTGCGAAATAATGTCACATTTCTTCAGTGAGCGCATTATTTTTTATTACATTATTGTTATCACACGGCAAACAGCAGTGAAGAGAAATGTGTGCGCTCTCATCGTCAGGAAATAAAGTACGAAATAACCTCGAAGCAATGAGAGAAACATTACAACATAATTATGAAAGCTGCGCGATTGCGGTTGATGCTTGCAGGATGGAGCCTAGACATTTTCGACAAAGCCACAATGCTGCTGGTGCGTTCTCGGCATTCATTCATTCATTCATTCTGTTGTGCGTTCACCAGTGTTTTCGCTTTTCGCTAACGCATTGTGAGATTTGTAATTCTTTATTTAATAATTGTTTCCATTGAAATTATGTGAGAGATAATCTGGCTGCTCCAGCACAAACGCAAGCGCTGTTTGTTAGGAAAGTGCCCAGACGCAGAAGAATAATGCTCAGCGCGTTAGAACGCTAAATGTATGTTAAAAATTGAAAACAGTCATTAACATTTACATTCCGTTTCTGTTTCTATTTCAGCTGACAAAAAATCACTTTCGCGGTAAGTTCTAACGGCATCTGAAAGTGAATTGTAATAAATTCTTCCACTTC
Organism: Aleochara bilineata; assembly: GCA_003054995.1. Taxonomy (NCBI): domain Eukaryota; kingdom Metazoa; phylum Arthropoda; class Insecta; order Coleoptera; family Staphylinidae; genus Aleochara; species Aleochara bilineata. Next base: position 50,006 of record NBZA01001521.1, read on the forward strand.
GCTGATTTTCCCTCCGCATCAATAAATCAGTAACTGTATCCTAACCTAAATAACCTCGCACGTGATGTTTGTTGCCTGTATTTCCAAGATTCGCCCTTCATTCGCCTATCATTGTTGTCTGAATTTAAATCGAGTGTGGAAATATGTATAACAGACTTAACCATTGTCACGGTTCAAAAATTCACACGAAAACAAACAAAGCATCAAAGAAGAGTCTGGTTGTCATGTAGCAACGACTAACTCCAAAGGTGTCACTACCTTTCATCATAGCATAAAAACAAACCAACAAAAACAGTAAATAGCACATACCTATGCGTCTTCTGAAGAAATCGTTTCCGGAAACTGTTGTAAGCCGATCCAGGTGCGTCGTCGTCTTCATCGCCGTACTTAATCCTGCCGTGGGAGCTCGCCAAGTGGTGACCGGTCATGCCCAGATCCATCTGGAGGTCTAGGACCAGGAGCATGGTGAAGAGCACTGCGACTACGCAGGCGAAAAAGATCAGACGTTCCCTGAGCCGCATGCTGGGGCTGGTGCAGTACATAGAAAACAACCGCCGCAATGTAGGCGCGTTGCTCATCTCACCCTGCTGGGGCTTGGCCAAGGTGACCTCCAGACTCTGCGCTTGCAAGGGGCGCACTTCCTGCACTTGCACCCGCTCTGGCTGCGATTGTTGCGGATTGATTGAGACGGATCTCCTTGGTGAAGTGGGTAGAGCAGGTGGTGGTGAGTACTTGGTCTTCTTGAAATACTCGTTAATTGTTTTGGTAACAGTGGTCGTGTCTACAAAATAAGCCTTTTTATCTTTAGTCGTTTCCTTCGGTTTTGAGCCGATGGTCGAGGATGAATTCGTCAAAGAAGTCTTCCTAAGTCGGGCGTAAGGACTAGAGTCGTGTAAGTTATCACTTGAGAGGTTCTTCCTTAGCTTCGGTGAACCAGCATGAACACGAGTGCCCTCGTCGAAAACATGTAAACTGCTGCTGGAGGTATTCTTGCGGAAATCTTTCTCTTCAGCGCTGCGCTTAAAGGATAACTTGCGGGTTAACTTCGAGTGCTTAGGACTAGCAGGCGCTTCAAACGGTTCGTCTATTGGTAGTTTCTTTGGTTCAGGTGACTTCTTAAATGAGAAGGTGCGCGTTAGACCTGCAGGTTTCTTTGGACTAGATGGCGGCGAAGCGGGAGACCACTCGTCGGTAAACTCATTAGTAGGCGGCTTGGGTGCCGAGGAAAACTTATGGAAGAATGGCTGCTTCTTGAGGGTACCGAGCTCGTCGTTGAGATCTTTGTTGGAAGAAGCTGCGCTGGATGAAGAAACGTTGGATCGTCGGTCCAAGCTGGTATTGCTCAAGTTCTTGCGGAAGTTTGCGATACCCGACTGAATACGCTGAGTAAGGCTAAGACTAGGAGTACAGTCAGTCGACCGACTACCAGAGAAATACCGCTCTCTGTTGCTGTTCTTCCTAGGTTGACGAAGCTTCTTGATACCACGACGAACAGAATCGAAGAAGCGGCGCTCTTCCTCTTCTTCAGGAAGGAGTGCTTCAAGCTGCTCAAGATTAACGGAGCGTCGTCGGATGAACTCTTCAGCGACAGGATCGGTGATGAGATTCTCCTGGCTCTTCTTTAGTATGCCAGGTAGTTTACGGGTCTTTGGTCTCCGTTTGCGCTTAGGGGCTTCGGGCGGTTGCTGTAGGTTATCGTAATCTACGCAATACTCCGGCGGAGTGGTGATAACATCATAGCGTTTCTGCTTGGTAACGACAACAGTGTGTGGGCTGGGATTCGTCACACTCTTAGTTACGGTTTTAATGATATTGGTAACAGGTCCGCGTCCAGACTGAGAATAGTTACTGTCGTCCGAGAGGGTGCTCAAAGTATTAGCGTTCTTGCTCTTTGGTACATTATGTATGCTCGCGAAGAAGCGCAATGGCGAAGCGGATCCCGTCTGCGAGGTGGACGACGCAGGTGAAGGCAAAGGCGACGGCGAGCGTTCGCACTCTATCGACGTACCTGTTGCTTGGGGAACCTCCAAGAACTGAACTTTCTTCTCAAGCGGGCTGAGCGTGCGTTTGTTTAGCAATCGGCTGAGGCGACTGACCAGGAAGCCGTGGTTCTCCTTGGACAGCAATCGCTGGGCGTGCTCTGGCTGTGGTTCCTGCACTTGGATCAGAGGAACGTCGAAAACCTTGCTGTGGCGGCGCGGATCCGGGGAGTATTGCTCCTGGATGTGATTCTCTGGCACGTAGAGCGACTGTCGGCGTTGGGGGCTCGGCGTAATGCTGCGTCTTCGCGCCGGGGGCTCTGAGTCCGCGTCCCAGATGTTCAGCTGGTTGGTAGCATCGGCGAGCACTTGTTGATGATGAAGCGGGGCTTGAGCATTGGCATCAAGCGCAAGCGGTGGCGGTGCGCGCTTGTATTTGCGTGCTAGCAACTTAGACCTAAGAGGCGACCGTTGGACATCGACATTCGTCGGACGTTCACTGGTCTCCCTTGAATGGAATGTATCGATATGGGCCGCAGCGCTTTCTAGACATTGCAGCCCATCCGGTGCGGGCTCCAGCCCTTTAGTGAGGTGTCGCGTGCACTATTACTGGCGAAACCCCATCCTGCAAGCATAAGAAGACATACGGTAAGCAATGCTCAATGTTCAAGTGGAGGTGGCAGTGCAGCGATGCTGTAAATTAATTAATTTGTCCTCGTAATCGTGCGCAAATTACCCATTAAGTGCGAGTGCTTCTTATCACTGCGTACTGCGCCTGCTAGTGCATGGTGGCGACTAGAGACAGCCACCTTTTTCCAGCATTCGTACTCGTACTCGTTTCGTATCTAGTAGCTGTGCAGTGCAGCGCAGAGCATCGCATCGAAGCCAGCCAACTGGCAGTGACAGCGAGGAGAAATGCGAGGATTAGGCGCTTTCGCGAACGAACCACCCAACGACGCTGCATGCTTCCGATCCCCGGCAATTAAAACTTAATTAATTTAATTGGATTTACATAATTTTCACATTCTCAACCAGCAGGGCGCAAAAATAGATAAATAATACTTAGCCATACCTCAAAGGCGCATAAGTTTTCATTTGCACTTTGGGCAAACTTTTCATTTGCAAATTAAGCGCCCACCGCAAACGCGATGCAACCCAACGCAACGAAACGCAGCGCAGCGCAGCAAGAATCAATGCTTAATTGAGCGCCCATTCAAATGCTGCCAAGCGCCAATAATCGCTCTTCTCTTCCCTTCGTTGGCCGTCGCCTGCCAATAGTTTTTTGCCGTTGAGCGAACTGAATTAAAACCCCGCGAGTTCAATTCAATCCAAGTCGAAAAACGTTATTTAATGAACGTTATTATTCAAGCAAAGCCCAGATCAGCTCGGTTTTATCTCGCGGTTTCATCGTCTTTAGTCCCTGACCTCACCACATTCAGTATATACAGCAGAGCGTTGCAACGTCGCGTAATTGAACAAGTCATCGAGATTGGAATCGATTAGCGTTTACTAAATTGAATTACGAACTGATGAGTGCGACATGTCAGCCGAAATGCCTGAAGTGACGGAAAAGAGAGGAAGTAGATGCAGATTAACAATTGTCGAATGTTGTCGACTTGTTGCTGATACATACAAACTCGCGTGAAACTCTGATGATGATAATGCCGAAGTTGGAACAGTGCGCATTGAACGTATGTATTACACATGGGGCCTTGGCCGCCCCCAGGCGAGCCCGCGACAAGCAAAACACTCGCGTGATTAAACCACAATGAACATTAGACTGCTGCTTTGGTTTTCATTAAAACTTGCACGCTATGTGCCATCGCGACACAACGACGAGCGGACAGTCCAGGAAAGGACACACTATTTCAACTCGAAGCAGCAAGGCTTGGCTGGAATTGCTCTTCGACAGGTTTAACATGCTCAACTGCGTACAGACCTTATCTGTGAATTTCGTAAGCGTTGCGTTGCCTTTACGCGCGTGCGGTGAGAATGATAAATAATAACCAACAAAGAAATAACCAAATACAAAAGCAGAGCAAAACAAACGCTCACTCAGTCACTTCACTTCAAGAAACATTCGAGATTTGTCCCCAAGCGCAAGCGCGCTTACTTAATGTGAACAAAAGCGCGTTTGAATTGTTTTTGATAATTACATGAAACGTGTCGTAATTATAACGCTTTTGTGCTGAATTGTTGCATTCAAAGTGGCGACAAGCGACATGTAAAGTACAGTAAACAAACAGCACTTTATCGCAATACTAACGCTCTTCAATAAAATATATTGTACTTAATAATGAGTAACTCTATTGAAATATAATAGATAAAAATGGTATACAGTAAATATTTTATTAGAATGATAAAAATAGAATTAAAAATATATACAGAAACAAGTATAATAGATAATTAAACGAAACAAAAATGGGTAATTAAGACGAACTAAATAAAAGAATTAATTGCATTAAGAATTCTATTCGATTGTCGCGCGTAGGAGTTTTAAATACTCCTGTAATAATTTCATGTAAAACGAAATGAATGAGTGCGACTTGATTAGAACCGAGCAGCTGTGCTCAAGTCACAATCAGCAACAGTAGGAGCTGAGCTTAATTGTTGCGTTTAATTGCAATCGCGCATGACGCTACTAATGAAAGGCTCGAAAGACGAAAGTTTTCGGCGCATTTTTCTACTTATTCAATCATCCCACGCACGCAGCCAGTTGTGACCTGACCTTTGAGCAATTACGCATATACAACATCGCCAAACCCTATCGAGTTGTTATTAATTTCCGTCTTCCGCTTGTTTACTGATTGCGTATTATTGCCTCCAAGGGTTCAGCTCGCCCTGCTCCGTTCTTCTCTTCTCTTCTTCTGTTCAAGGGTTAGGTACTCTCCAACGTCTACATGCGAGTGGACGAGTGTGGCAATTAATTTCGTGCAATTAATCTTAATTAAAACAGGAATACGATGCGGGGAAAGTGCTTGTGGCTTGCTCTTTCAACGGCTGGCGGCTGTAAAAACAACAGTGCGAATGATGCGATACTAACTCCTAGGATGCATTCTCTTCTTTTTAGTTTTATTCTACTGTATATTCGCGAACATTTCTATCTACTTACTACCTGGTGGAATAGTGGGACTGTAGTGGGATAGGTACACTCATATTGCCAGTGAGTAGATGGATAGATGTGTTTGTTGTTTATTTATTCCACACTAGGAACGTGCCACGTTAGGATGCAATGTAAAGCAAAGCAAAGCAAATCAAAGCAAAACAGAGCAAAGCCGAGCCGTGCAGAGCAAAGGCAAGTAAAATGTTAATGCGCAAAATGCGTAATAATCATCATCATCGTAACTTTGCCTAAGAGATGCACAGAGCAACGCGGAGCAGAGCAGTGCAGTGCGTAATAAATGCCTTCATTCGAAAATGATTATACATTACGTCATAATTTAATGTATTCTCGATTTATTTCGCATACACTTACTACCGCGCATTGCTTACACGTAAAATAAATGTTTATTGATTATAAAGCGCAAACGTAAGCGCTCGAAGCACGAGCCAAGAATACCTGCATACATATTTCTATTAAAGTACTGCACCGCATTTTCAATCGAATTATTTAATTGGATTGTTATTGCACATATTTCTGATTCGTTGCATTGTTGCTTCCATAGAACAGTTACATCAAACCAAACATAAGGCATCAAGCACACGAGTGACAAGTGCTAATCGCACATGTGGCTCAACATATTTTCAACGCTGCTACTCCTGGGTTTGTGTTCTTAGCACAGATATCAGCGACAGCGCGTATTTTTAAGCGCGAACGTGTGTGTACACGAATGAGAATGCGAATACGAATGCGCTTGTGAGGTATTTTCGTCCGATCCTGAACGCATCGTTGTGCCAAACGGTAGCAAATATAATATATGCTAATCAAGACGCAATCTAATCCTTCTCTAATATTTATAGACCCGTGAAAAGTGATCCTGCCCTGGCCTACATTTTTTACTGTAACCAGGCGCATGCAAATGATTTAAATTTTTGAAATATTTTTGATAAAATAACTCGAGAAATAACTTATTTCTGACACTGACTCATTCTACAAAGTTCTGATTTATTTAACACGAGACGTGTCCACTTGACACGCATGTGTGATGTGCAATCTTCGATTAAGTCAGCAAAATCACTGATATTAATAAAATCATGGCCCAAGTGAACAGACACTGCCTGCTGTTCTGATGCTAACCAGCAACGCACATCGTACATTACAGATAAATACAAAACTACATAGATCAAAAGATCAATGTAAATCCTGCATTAGTTAAAAACAGATTTGCATCCACAGATACAAAGAGATTTGTGCATTTGCACTCAACTTGATTCACTTTCCATTCTAATCTTCAGACACTCGCCTCGCCTGTTTGCTTGCCTTACCGCTGTTAATTAATTACGCTAATTGTCAGAATGAGCTGCACATTGGAAACAAAAGATTGGAGAGCTTTCTTTTTGCACGCTGTTTGCGCGCTGCTCTCGCAAACTATTCACGTATTTTTCGCGCGAATCAGTGCGAATGCACAGCGCATAGCATACCTAAAAATACATGATGACACCCACGCGCTTGCGTTTGAGTTTGCGATTGCGAGGGCGCAAAGTGCGTGTCCTCAAGCGCAAGCGCTTCGATTACGCACAGCTTAGAACGAAATTTAATTTCTAGCTTCACCTTCAAACTCAGGTCAAAGAATTCATATATAAGTAAGTACATTCATAAATGTATATGCGTATGTTTTTATTTGTTGTTTTTTATTGGCTTGTTTGTTGACCTCATGGCTCTTCCATGTGTCCAAGCAATTAGCCGCGCGATGCTATAACCTGTTGACGTAGATGCTCAATTTTTAAGCGTAAAATCAAACACTGCCGACCTTGAAATGTCGAGACTTGGCGCGCACAATCGTAAAGTCACTTAAATTGCGGCTTCTGGTCTTGAGTTGGCGCTTCTTCGCGCTTCGATCGAAGAGATTGAACGAAAGAAGAATGCGCTTCCATGTGTGACATGTTACGTGATTGTTGACACGCGTATGCATGATGTTCTACATGCAGGTAAATAGCGCGCTGCCGGCAGTGGGTAGCCGACTGACTGACTGCTCGAATCTAATTAATTAGCATAACGTGTTTATTAGCACGTGGAATTAGTGCGGCGTCGATTGTTGTTCGTTTCTTTGATATCATACCCAATGCGATGAATGAAATCCACACGACAACATGCAATGTTTCTCTTTGAGTTCAGCACTTTGAAGAAGAATGCTGATAGTAGGTAATAAATGTGAGATTTTTTGAAACCTGAGGCTTTACCTGAGAGAGCAAGCGCACAGCAAACGTTAGAAAACCACATCGCGAAAATGTAATGTTTGTTTACGTTTGCGTTGGATAGATAAAGCATTAAAATTAGTTTCGATTCAATCGAGTGTGAGAGCAGACCAACCAACCACAATTTGGTAGGTAAAATGTGAGGTATTGTGACTCTCTAATAGATTTAATACGTGCTCGTGCTCATGCTGAAAATTATATGAATTTTATCACGGTTGGCTTGTCTTGGGCCAAACTTTCCGGCGAATGCAATGCATCATAAAAACGATCGGATGGGTTGTGAATCGGGACAATTAAACGTGCAAAAACGGCGCCGACCGATCGCTCGTAATCGTCATAATCAATAGCCAATGGGTATGTATGGGCAGCGACTGCCGAGCCGGAACATCGGCATCGGTCGCGCCGCGACGCATATATTTAGATTACGAGTATGTATATTGAGTGCAGGCCCTGGCCAGCAGCAACAGCTATTATATGACTTTGTATTGTCAATGGCTGCAAAATGCATTGTGCCAAGCGACTAATAATTTGTAACACACATCGACATCGAACGAAATCAATGCACGCCACTTGATGGAATTGCACGCCGATGACCATCACAATGCAACACACACGGAAAAATGCGTCGGCATGTAATATTAAAGTCCATTTCCTGCGAGCGCTTGCGCTTGGGCTTGGGATTGTGCTTGCATTTCCGCAGAAAGCACAACCAACAAACAATGTACATGTAGGAAACCGTTCCTAGTATGTATTAGAGATTTCTTCGTTGAAACGTAAAGACCGGCAAGAATGGCAAACCAAACATCGAACACTAAACGCCCACCGCGAATGCTAAATATACCCGTAACAAGTTGCTTCTCATGTATCATCAGGCGCGCAACTTTTTATTATTAGCGCACTACACGCGACACACACTTCGCAACGCGCAACAATATCGAACAGCGAATTTAATTGCTTGATGTTAGCAAGACAAGCCATTAAGAGGCGGAAGGAAGATTCGCTGAGATTTAAGTGTCCTTCAAAGATGTTTTAATGCGGGTGGCCTTCTCCAAGGAAGCGACCGTAAAGTTTTACTTAGATATTTACCTTCTTGCTTCTTACTTCTTGTACTTTCATCTACCCCTCAGTTCCTAACTTACTTAGCAAACCTGCAGAAGCGGAGCAGCCAGCACTCGAGCTTGGTCTGGCCTGACATGGCTTAGCAGTCGTAATAGCAGCGTTGATGATGGTTTGGTGAATAAAAGAATAATTTATGAACGATTAAAATTCACCTTAGCGTGCGCCACCAGAAATAGACCCGCGCCAGCGAAATAATGAATATTTCGTCAGCACTAGCGGATTATTGATGGCAGCAATTAGGACAAAATCGCACATTTGGCGAGTTACAGTGGTCGTGATAAAGCAACTGCAAGCAAACGCATAAATATTCAATATTGGCGCAGCCCTGCGATCGCAACTGTACGTCCAGTCAGCATAAAAGCGCTGATTGCGAATAGCACATATGCATGTATGGTAAAAAATCCTGGTCGCAATTAAATTTCTAATAATTGATCAGAGCGCCCAACCAACCAAGAATCCACTTCGAAACAACAAAAAATCACTCACATTGCGCTTTTCAGCACGATACATCGCGATGTGTAGTCCGTCAGCTACCGCGCTGGCTGCAATCATCATTATGTTGCATTAACATTAACATTAACAATTTCAACGATAATGCGATAATGCGTTGATAACACGAGCGCATGTTCCACCTAATAGCGGTTTCCATCAGCGACAAACGTACAAGCGCCAATGATTATTCAAATCTGAAACTCAATTAAAATCTTTGCCCCATTACCTACGAATGTAGGTGTAGGTATGTATGTATGTACAATGGACGGACCGCAGTTTTGCAACATTTAATCAATTTCACTTTTTCGCCACACCGCAACGCAAACAATTTCTCCACGTAAAGAAAGAGACGCAATATACATATTTTGCAATTACTGCAATCAGGTGCCGGTATAAATTTCACTTGATTCCCTCCGTCGTTACCCACGGCAGCGGCTGAATACAATAAATATTGACATACGGCAATAGCGCGTGAACCATACATACACGGTGTAATATAAATACGAGCAACACTCATAAGTAGATTTGAATACACTCGCAAATATTTGCACTCGTGACAACGCTTTTTGTTTTTGGTGAAATTAACGTGTGCCAGGCCAGCAATTATCTCGGCGTACAAGACGTTTTGCAAAAGGTCATAGACGACATCGTTGACATCGCGTAGCTTAACTAATAAAGCATCAGACTGCCCTTATTATCCTGTCAGTGTTTCGCTCCGAGCCGTGAGCTGTGAGCTGTGAGCCGCGTTTCCCTTCCCTGTCGCGGAGACACGCGTTAAAGCGTACAGTCGGTCAACTAAGCCAGAAGGCTATCATCATCTAATGCAATAATAAAATAATGATACGTCTAATCTAGTCAAGTCAGCAAACGACGAGATAAACCGAACCGACCAAACAAATGGCCAGTTTATTTCATACACTTTGCATACAAAACGTAAACACAAAGTTAGGTTAGGGTAAAAAGTGAGGACAAACGAGCACATTTCATAATTGAAGCAATAATAACAAATTTGCGCAAAGTGTACGCAGGCGAAAAAGAAGCTGCGATAATCAATAGGCACGCGAGAGGATAGGATCGAGAAAATCGAAAGGAGAGTGCGCAAGCAATAGAGCAAGACGATCGGAATAATAAAGAGCGAGCTGAAGCCGGCATCGCCAACGTCGCCGCCACCGCTGCCTCCTTAGAGCTGTGCGAATGGAAAATGAAATGTTTTAATTAATTGTCGCCGCCACGGCTGGCACTGCCGCCGCCTGCCGCCTGCCGCCTGCCGCCTGCCGCCTGCCGCCTGCGAATTGTGCCCGCCGGTGCAGAAGTTATTCACGAAATTTATTATATTGCGCTCCCGGCCCGGTTGGACCTTGCTTGTTCGTACAAATGCCCGACTGAAGAAGGAAAAACCCCGAAAACACAACGAGCTGTTGAAAGCCCAATTGAATTTCATTAGAGCGGCAACATCCGCGTAAAATCGTCATCATTTGGCAATGAGCGCCGCGCGCGCCCGAGAGTATTTAGTATAAGGAGTGGAAAATTGAAGCTCGCAGCTCGCGCGGGTGCTTGCGGCTAGTCATTCGAACTTTATTGATGCTTTGCGCTTTATCTCGCTGCACTCAGTGATTCATGGCACATGTGAAGGCTTTCATCGCTGGAACGCATCCGTTAGCTGCGTGTGTCTGTCTATGACCAGATTGATGCGTTGCTGTTACAGCTTCAGCGCAACTTCTGCGCTTGCTCTTGGTTCTGCTTCTGGCTGGGGTTTTTGATATGGTTCGTTAACCTCATTCAAGTTAAAAAGTTAAGAGGCGGTGTGCGTCATTCGCCGGCATGCAAGTTTCGTTTTTGGCTGCCAAACGAGCAGATAGATTGCACCATGTCGATGCATTAATAAGTCAGCCGTTCGAAATGAGTGAAAGAATGACACGACATGACATGCGGACTGGACTCTGAATGTCAGCGTGTTTCGGTGGTGCCAAGGCCGCTAGAAAAAAATTCAATCGCGAAAGCGAAATACCCAGCGAATTATCTTGCAGATAAAATGTTTCGCTTGGCAGGTATAATGTTTTGCTTATTTGCATGCGCGGAATTTTCCAGCGCGACGCGCTCACGTATCAATCATTTTCGAATATGTACTGTGCGAGCTCCACTGATATACTTGTCGAGCCACACATATTTACCAGTAAACTGTAAAATGTGCATTCCGCTGCGGTTTCGTGCATGCCGCAACAATGCAACACAACAATTCGCATTCGATAATAATCAGCTCGCTGATAAACCATAGGATTAGCAAATTGAATTAAAAATAGATTACCTACGCCTTTTCAACGATATGTAACCAGCAATTAGTTGCGTCAATAGTGCATACAACGCGCACACTTTTGCAAACTGCCAGTCCATCAAAAATTGGGCTAAATTGAAACTACCGCCGAGGCCGCGGGCGGCAAGCAGCCTGGCAGCAAACACTTGTCAAGAGTTGCAAATAAATTTGCAAGCGTAGCACCAAACTACGAACGTTATAAAATAAAACCCATGTAAATTCAATGCAACGTAAGGTAAGGAAGGCAGCACTACAGTACAATCAACAACTAACACAATTCGAATCGAATCGAAACGAAACGAAATAAAACCAAAAACAAAGCCGGAAATGCAATTGCCGATATACCTACATGGGCCACATTGATAAATTTGCGGGCATATTGATGTAATCTTAATTGAAACAACGCGGTGACCATTCAATCGTGTGACAGGTTTTATTACGCCGCGCCCGGCGTGATGAAGTAATCAGCGTGCGAAGATAAGGCAAACGTAATTTTGCTGAAATGTCCTTGCTGCTGTTGCTAAAGGAATGGATACGCCAGCGCCCCCTGCAGCGAAAGCGAAAATGCGGAAAGGGAATGGGAAACTACTTTCTTTTCCTTAATCGCATAATAGAAATATAATTTGCATAATTGCGGCGTGCGTTCGGGCCGCATGGGCGCACAGCTTACTTGCTAATTGCAGTGCAATAGAGTTCTTCGCGTGTTGTGCTTTGCTGTGCACTCACTGCTGTTCAACTACTAGACCATTGGTAACATCCTCATAGATTTCTCGCATGCCGGCCCCACGCAATTGACAATTTTCCACACGGACGAGCAACGTCTTTTTGTATATGTATAAAATAGCCAGATGCACAAGCGCAAGCGCGAGTGCCAATATGAATACGAACAGCAATATGAATGCGCATGCGAATGTGAATACGAATGATTTGATTGAATGTTGATGTTTGCCATAAAACATGCATGACGATTTAAAGCCAATTGAGATAAGAATTATTGTGTAAATTGCAAATAATGTATTGTTAGCAGCGCAGCGCACCCACCACACAATCGAGAAATGAATGAATGTAGCTGAATACGCCACGCACCAGTGAGATTCCTACTTGCTGGATGGTTGCCTATTTATTGACAATTAAAACAGTAAGAACCTTACTTACATGCGCTCTGAGCTGGCAGCTTTATCAATAACGTATTGATAACGCGCACATTTGACTCGAAACTAATAAACAAACACGCTTTCCTAATTACACTTGATAATTATATATTAAACCTGTCTCGTGGCTCTGGGCCATATCAACAAACGTGTGACTTTCTTGCCATTCGGTCGCGCTTATCAGTGGTATTGTGCTAACGAGGTATGCTAGCAATCACCATGATTTTGCATACAAACACGTAGGTAAAAATTCTATGATTCTATTGTTCTTTCCATTTGTATCGCTTATCGTTCGTTATCGGCACGTTTGTTGCGTGAAGCGCCCAGTTAAACCTGCCAACAGTTAGCTCTCTATCCCTATCCCATCAATAAGCACTCCATCAGTGCCGATGCCAATACAAACGCGTGCCAGTCCCGAAATTGTTGACGCTGGAGTAGCTCAATGGTTGATGATTGCACTTCAGGCGAAATCCGATAGAACGACAGAAAGGCTGTCGCCTAATGTACGCGCGTAAAATAAATAATAAATTAGTGTCAGACGCCTTCGGTTGATTGGAAAATAAGTTTATTGCAATGCAATTCACTGACATACACGAGGGAAGCCGACAGGCTGGCAGGTAAGTTGGTAACTTGAGTGCATATGGGTATGCCGCCCACATTTGGAACGCGTATAAAAATAGAGTTAAATGCTATATAAAATTTTATTATTTCGGCGCGTACCCGCCACCCGCTCCCGCTCCGGCTCCCGTCAGCACCGCTTATTAATATCATTCATGCTCGCCGATTATTACTCTTAATTATGCGCCGATAAAAAGTCGATGACGCTATGAAATTGCACAGCCATACCTTCGTGCTGCGATTTGCAAATTAATAGAATTGTCCTTGCATGTGATGCAGGCTAATGATGCGTACGAATGCGACCGAATAATAGAAGCGGCCGAACAAAGTGATTATTGATATCGGCAAAATTGTGCCGAGTGGCCAGCCGCGAAATTTTCGGCACCACGTCACTTGCCGCCCCCGTGACAATTGCAACTCCATTACCATCTCCGGCAGTGAATTTCTCGCCCGATTTGTGCTGGTACTTGTTATGCGCGCAATTATTCACTAAGCGACTTAAATTGGTAATCAACAGGCCGCCCACCTGCCTGATGCGTTTTCGTTTGATTCACTGGCAATGATAAATAGTAATAAATAAAAAATACGGAATACCGAAGGCTGGCTGTCGGTTGGTGCAGCAAAACACATGCATGTAATACATCAAACTAACAAAACACGCACAGATATAATGTTTCCAATTTGCAGGCGAATCTTTGCGAATCTTTTAATGATAACTTTATAATGAACCTGCGTACGCCCATAGATTATAGAGAGAATACTATACTTTTGTTTGCAATTAGACTTAAATAAAATAAAGTCAAGTTGAAACTTTTCCTCTCTTCGATAGGCATCCTGTGAGGTGCGAGGTGCATTGATAAACAATACCAGATAATAGGCGTATTGTGAACGCGACAACAATTAGCACACAATTAATAGTCGAACGCTAAATGATTGAATGCACAATCATTTAGTCAGAAACTAATTGACGGTGATATGCGTGCAGTCGACATAATTAGGTTGGTGCATCATACATATACATAGGTTGGCTGGCTTGTTTGTTTGTTTGTGACTGTCCGGACGGAGAACGGAGCGAATTAGAAACATGCATGGGTGCGCTCCGTACTGATAAGAAAAACTAACGAGTTCGTCAGATGAGGCAAGAGCAGGGCAAGCTAGCGTCTAGCGCTTATCAGCCCGGTTCACATGCTCTTGATAAACATTAGTACGGCAACCGTAGCGCAATGTAAGTAAACGATGAACATTAGTATGGCTGTTGTTGCGCTAGGACGAATGACTGGCGTCGCGACGCCGACACTTATCAATCCTTACCTCACGCCAGGCACGAGTTACTCGTTGTATGGCAGCTCGGAAGCGGAACGCATCTTGATCTTGACTCGTCCAAGTCGCACGATGCGCTGCCGAACAATAACAAACAAGTGGCGCGCCACGGCCGCAGCAATCAACCGGCGGCAAGAAGTTTGCTGCTTATTACCAGCGAGACGGATTGGAGTGCGGCGCCGAAAGTTTGGTTGCGAGAAGACGAGTGTGGAACGCGTTGGCGGGCAGCAGGACGCGCTGCGATGTGCTTCCACGAAGCGTTCGGAACAGACTAGCAGCTCGCAGCTGACTGCCGCGAATATAGCGTGGTCGCGGCCGGCGCTCGAGCTCGCGCTCGCGTTCTGTTGTATTGTCAGTGTTGAGATTGTCGTCGGCAGCAAGCGTATTGTTTCGTCTTGAGGTACATACCCAAAGACGCTGCCACCCGCTTAACAATTTACTTAAGTTTTCTATATTGTACTTACAGATTAAAACCTGTGGGAAAACGATTTCCGAAGTGTTTTTCCGATTGGGGATGGAGCGGAGCGATGGAACGATCAAGAAATTAGAAAAAGCGAACAAAACCGTACACCACTAGCGCGTATTAACCGAGGTACTAACCGCGACAGGTGCGCGCCTGCCTTTTTATTATAAGTATTGTACCTCCGTGGCACATCGGCGACGTGTGTTTAAATTAATTACATGAAAAACATTTTTGTTTGCTCTCTGATTATGTGTTTGTCGTTGACGGGCGCACGCCCTGCAAGTAACGCCACACAATTTCAGACAACATAGCCGTCGGGGTTGTGAAGCAATCGCGTTATTTATAAAAAATGGAATTCTACCTGTATGTCTGTCACTCGCTGCTCATAACTTTTTCTTGTCACTAAACACGTTAAAAATAGATTTGTAATTTGTAATAACATTCAACATCTTGTATGGATGGCTACTTCAGACCATTTACATGATCCTGTAAGTCAACCTAACCTAACTAGCTTAACTAACATAACCGATCTAACCTAACCTACAATAAAACCCATACGCATATGATATCTTGCAAGCACATATGTACATAGGTGGATACTTTGTCTACGTAATCATTTGATTGATAAATGCTGAAATATAACATAATCCGATTGAAGCACATCTACTATTGTACTGGCATGGCAGTACGAATGATGAACACAGTATAAAAGCATAGCTTAATCTCACATAGATAAATTCATATTAAATCCACGCATACATCCATGTATGTACGCATCACAAGTGGATACACAATATGTAGTTGTGTAGTCAACTTAACTTAACTTTGAACCAATCCGAATAAATACGTACAAACAAGCCTAAGCTTGCATTAATTGACTACCATGGTAATCATTATTTTATTAAGTCTGTGTTATTCAGCTTGAGTTCGTCGGGATTAAAAGTGACTGATAAGATCTGCTTGTGGAATTTATTTGCATATATGTTTGTATGTACCTACATAAATATATATGTACATATATGTACATGTAACTATATACACATACCTATAATACATCTTGATGCTTTTCTGGCTGCTGGGTATTTTTACATTTTATGCAATTTTTCATACTATTATACCTACTATCTATGTATATTTACTCTTACCTACCGCTGGCAATGTAATTGATTCTTCAATGTATACTTATCATTACTATAATGCTGTGCATTCAGACAAACGCCCATCAAAAACATTCATCCGAAAAAGTATCAGCAATTGCCATTTGGCAATAGGCATCGATGCTGAAATATGACGATATGACCATATGAAAACATTTACAATTATATATTATGTTTGCCTTCTCATTAACGTCCAATGAACACGTTTGTGCGAGGACATGGGTTCGGGAGGCAGGTAATTCGGCGTTTTATTATTTGTCATTCATGCATCTACTCGCTGCGCAATGTTATTTTTCGGCCGTGTACGAGAGCAATTTGTTTCTGTTTGTTTAAATGAATAAATACGATTAATAAATACATTTAGGGTTATTTAAACTCTTTGGATAGCGTAGCAGAGCTAATTAACCAACATCATTATTTAAATGATTGTTTAAACACTTTAAACGAATTCTATGTGCCACCATATTATTATTATTATTATTATTCGTTTACATGCCTACATGACTGAGGCTGGGACAATACGTATTCTCAACTATCGATTCGTAGTAGGTATGTACATATGTACCTTTACCTAAGTATTTTAAACTATAGCCAAGAAGCGGAGAAGCCTTTCAAGCGTCTTTATTCTGCCGACTGGAAGCGTGGAGCCCATACGACATAAAGCTAGATTATACTCGCTATGCTTCAGTGTTATAAACAATACTTTGATTTCGTCGCAAACCTTAATGCGCTATCCGCTTATCAAGGATAAGAGCCCTGAATTGGAGGCTCCCGCCGCGTTTCCCAATTAATAACTACAAGCCATTGTGAGTAATCATTGCATGCAATGTAATATTATTCTCGATACGTTGCTCAATTGGAACGCTAACTCACCAAAATACTTTTGTTCTAAGGAGCATTGTTATTACTCAATAAATACTTAACTTCGAAAACAATTCGATGAGTTGCTCGGAAAATCAGCAGCGACTGTAATCATTGATGTGTGCTCAAGGTGAGTGTAATCAGTGATAATTATAACAAATCGACATGAAACTAAAACATTTCGCCCAATGACAAAGCTACTACGAATATGTAGGTACCTGTGCGCAAATACAGGATGTTTGCTTGGGCTTAAATGTTACACATTTGCTGCGTTTGAATGCATGGAATGCACGGAAATGTGTGAGCTGTATGTCCATGCTGTAACGCATTTCCAGTCGGTTGCTTTGCAATTATTTATTGTTGAATTGCGTAACGCGATGAATACTTTGCATGACGATGCGCATCGTTTTATAGCCGATCAGTTCGCGTATCATTGTGCTTTTAGATTATCACAAATTATATCCTTATTTTTTGTATAAAGGTTTGATTATTTATTTCTACTGTGTAAATCGTAATAAACAAGAACTACTCTGAAAATGATCACCTGGTTTGTTCGTCCTGAACATGACTACCCAAAAGATGACGAAGAGGTAAGACGCCAGAGCTCACCGAGTGGCATCTCTCTACTCTTGCACGTACGCTCGTTGGGTCTTCAGCAGTGGTACAATCAATTCGAAAGGATTTTATTGTAAAAGTTTTAATCCGTATTGCATCGCAAACGGTTTCATTGCGGGCCAATACGACGTGGCGCCCTTCTGGCAAAGAAGACACTGGCAGCAGTTATCGAATGTCGCGATGCGGACACACGTACGACCATTGCAGGCGCGAGCACACAAAGGCGATGATGAAAATGCGAATTGGCGAACGAAAGACGATGCCGTTCCTCCTTTCCTTACCAACGGAAATGTTCTTCCAGCACGTTCGCTCTTCACCGCCGCTGCTGCAGCGGTGTATAATCGAAGAACTGCCGAACGCTAGACGTTTATTAACAAACTTTTGCAGAGTTTACACGCCAAACTTTGTGTTTATTGCATTGGATTTAAGAGGGAATGCATCGAAATTATATTATATATATGTACATATATTCCTATACATGTATTGTACCTACTAGTGAAAAAAATGGCAAGTTTACTATCTTTAATGTGCACCTACATAGCATTATTGTAGGGATAATGGTTTGTACATGTAAATTTTGATTAATTATTATCTATGAATACAGGACGTTGGTCTGTAAGTACGCTTTTTTGCTGTTTATTGCAATGTACATATTTGTACTATAGGCAACCAACATTAAAATTTTTAATAACAGACAAAAAATGATCAAAAATAATAAATGAAACAAAACCTATAAACGTCATTGTCAACGTCTTTGGTGTGAAAACAAAATCATTTATTAGTTAATGTGATACATAATTATTACACTATGGCACCACGAAAACGTGTTCGAGGAACAAAAATTCCTAAGACCAAATCAGTGAACCAGAAAAACAAATTATCAACTTTTCCTAAAAAGGAAGCAATTGGAAAAATTAAGGTGGAAAATACAGTGACCACTAAGACTGAGCCAGTTGATGAGACGATATATTCGAGAAGGATTTCTAAAACTGAGTCAATAGATCAGGCAAGCAATTCAACAGTAACTCCCAAAGTTGAACACATTTATGAAGCACATAATTCAGCAAACATTTCAACAACTGAGCCAGTTGATCAGGTGAATAATCCAGTGATTCCTAAGACTGAGGCAAGTAATCGGAAAGAAAATTATTTCAAACAAATTAAGTTTATTTTTGTCGAATATTTGTATTTGTTGTAACAGAATGTCATTAACGAAACCACCAGGAGCAGATTTGTCTATCCATGCCGACGGGCTGAAATTCAGCGAAGATGTGGAGCTAAATATATGAACCAAACAGTTAAAATCGTAAATCGTTTTACTTTAATTTAGCAACAAAGTTAACTCAGAATTTTTATTTTTAGTCTGGTGGTACCCGGTTGCTGTGTCCTTGTGGCAAGGTAGCTAAACTTCTATGCCTATGTCGAACAGCAAGGTTTTGCTCACGTGATCATCTTTTCCGTACGTTTCCATATCATTGGCAACTTTGCAAGTTTCTCGCAAAACCATATGCTTTCGTTGATCTCACACAACTTTGAATTATTCACAATATTCAACATCCATTTAGGTTAGAACCGATAATTGGGATAATTTCATTAGTATCACTATATTCTAACATGATTATAACAAATAAACTCAATTTGTCCGTAATAAATTGGTTACAACGGTAAATTTTCATATTTGCATTACGGTCTTGCAATAGCTATTTCTACTTTCATTTCAAACTGGGTGGCTGTGTGCTGCGTTGCCATTCTCGTTTGAATGTTCTCTGAGGATATTATTCCAGCAACCACAAAGTGACTGAACGCAAGTTTTACTACAATCCCATGCAAGAGGGTAGGTTATCACAAATACCATAATCAAAAGTGGTACCCAGTTTGTCGCAGATTCTGCGAAAAATTCGCGCTGACAAAGCAAAGCTATTCTTTGGCCAGGTGGTTTATCAGTGACGGTCAAATTTTCACGGCACAGTTGAATAACGAATCAAATATAAACCTTTCCGTATTATCGCTGAGATTGTGTCAGAGAGAACATCTAGTTGATTTGAGAGTTGAGTGCCTCCGAAGAAGACACTGATTGTGAGTTGGAATTCATGTCACTGTGAACTGTTTCTTCACTGGACGTTTGATAATATATTGTGGTTGATACAACAATGGATAGACTGGAACTCAAGATTATTATAAGAGCAGTTTCACCCGATCTTGAAGAGACAATTCAGCAGGGTAATCAACAAAATCCGGCACTTCAGGCAGGTGATAGTACTTCGTCTTTAGAGTCGGAAGGCTCTGCAACATCGCATCATGAAGATTCTTCGGATGAAACACAAGAAAATACCGATGTCCAGTACACATCAGACGTTGCTTCCAAACCTGAAAACGACTGCAGCCAAAAGGTAAGCACAATCTCAATTTTAAGAACAACTTTAAATCCGTAAACACTCAGAATTCGGAATTTGAAGTTCTATATACAGATCCCTTTTCTAAGCAAGCGTTTTATATAGAACGACGTCATTGTAATTAGCAGCGGTGATGAAGATGATGTTACCATTATTGAACATCCTAACCACCGAACAGTCTATGAAATAAGCAGCGACGAGGAAAACGCATCTCTCACCGAAACCGAGAATTCTCTGACTCAAGATAAGACTTGTCAAACTGAAAAGCCCTATAAGCAAAAATAAGATATGCATGCATGCATATGCTAACAACTCTAAGTAATTTCTGAAAAAGTAAAAGAATGCATTTTTCTGCACTGAGTAAATTGCATATAAAAGTATGATTGTACCATAACGTATTTAAATTTTTAATTTATATCCCTTTATTCAAATCTGTTGGATTTAATTCAAATTATTTCTTTTCACGATCTATGGTTATCACTCTAGGCAATTTTGTTATCATTACATTTCGATGGTGGCAGCACTGACGCAGTCAAGAAACGTCCCTAGAATTCCGGATATTTACAGATGGACTGTAGTTAGATAATTTTGTGGTTAAAGTGTTGAATAAAATAGTTTTTTTTTACATTTTATAATAAAGTTCCGTAACTATATATTTAATTACGCTCGAATGGCAGAAAACACATGATTTTCGCTGATTAGGTGAAGGAAGTGAAATGGTGTTATTTGTGAAATTAACGTCGCGTCACGAACTAGTGTCTATATTTTAATTTGTACGAGACAATGGGTTCCAAATGGAACGAAACAGGCATTCTGCGCAAGAAGCAGACCAAAGACAATTTCGACGATTTGTTAGTGTTTGGTTACGCGTGTAAACTCTTCAGGGATGATGAGAGGGCTTTATACATTGATCAAGGGAAACATTTGATTCCTTGGATGGGGAATGAAGCTCTAAAAATTGATCGGTAAGCTTTGCAAGATTTTTTTACCTTTGTTTGGTCTTAACTGGTGTTATTTAAAACATAGGTATGATGGAAGAGGTGCTCTATCTGATTTATCTTGTTGTGAAGCATCCAGAGAAGGGTATGATGCTACTCGGTGGCTAGGCCTCAGTGAGTCGGAGAGAAAATTAGAGCAAATGTGTGATGAGGAAAGATATTACTCTTTGCATAACAATGAAGAGGAGGAAAATATGTACAAAGGTAAGGGTTGTATGGACAGGTGTGGTGGAAATAATGTATTAAACTTTGTTATTTATGCATTCATGTATAGAAGAGGAATCTAAGAGACAAGGAACGAATGAATTTCATTTTAATTACAATACACCAACCCCCGCTGGACCAGAGCCCCAGCCCATATCTACTTGTGAAGAAGAGGATAAGGAATTCGTCCCTGCAAGAGAGCTTGATGTTCCCACTGATATTGACATTGTATGTATTTTGCCAAAATATGATTTACCAGTCTAATGTATGATGTTTTTGATATTGTAGCCAAAAACAGTGAAGGAAAATGCGAGAATAGAGAAGACTGCACTCTTTGTATCACAACAGGGTCCACAGATGGAGATTTTGCTCAAAGCGAAACAAAGTAACAATCCACAATTTAGCTTTTTGAATCGCGAAGATCCTCTGCAAAAGTATTACAAGTTCTTGCTAAATGCGATAAAGTCCGGGCAATACACTCCAAAGAAAGGTAACAAGTTAGACATCAGATATGAGTGATTGATGGTGTATTCATTGTTGAAATTTATTTGCGTTTAGTTCAACCTGAAGATGAAACTGAGCAAAATGAATGTTCATCAATAGATCAATCCGCCAAACAGGACCACTACTTGCATCCTATATTAGCCATGAACCAACAGCCAACGGTAGGTGCATAACCAGTACTGAATGTTACTAATTTAGATATTCATTTGATCTATTTATATCCATGTTTCGATTATCTAGCGCTAAATGTTTAATCTCTCATCGGGCATTTGCCTGACCTTCGGCCATGTGCACCAACAATTCCGTAACGCTTACTGATGGTATGTTGTTTAAATGTATGTCTTCATTAACGCAAAAGAAACAAACCGTTCATGTCATTTTACAATTACACATCAAACAAATGCTAGTTCTCAGCCTCTTTTGTACAGATTGAGTGTCATACTTCATTCTTCTACTTGTTCAGACTGACACTATGTGAAGGCGGGCTGGACTGATGCATCAAGTGCTAACTGTTCTGGCTGTATATTCGCAGAACGACGCAAAATTCTACTTTTCGTCATCCAAATGAATGAAATGAAAGCGAAATAATATCGCAGATGGGTCGAAACCTCTCGAACATTGTCTAATTGATGTCCATTTTTTGCTCAGGTTTTACCATCCGTTGAAACACCACCGCAGCAGCCACCGACATTCACATTCAAAACAACCCCGAATTGTGCGTATACCAAGCTGGTGTCACGTATTCAGGGCGTCTCTTGTACGTCCAACAATAATCAGCCAAAGAATGCATCTGATCAGTACTACCAACATTATCAGAATCAATACTATCAGTACTATCAGCAAATTGCTCAACAACATGCTATACAAGGTGTGTTTATAGACATATATTCTGGGCACATTATCTAAGTATATTTCTGTTTACAGGTAATTGTGATATCAATACGATACTGCAAAACCCTCAATTAAAAGAGCAAATTCAGCAACAAGCAGTGCAGTATGCACTCGCTGCAAGCGCGCATTTAACGCTGCAAACGCAGCCACCTCAACCCAGTGAGCCTGTAGTTGAAACGAAAATTGATGTTACTGAGAAAACTGGCAATAAACTGTGCCTCGTCCACTACAGCAGTGATTCTGAGGATTCGGAAGAAGAGGAAGAAATCACCAGTACAGCTAATATCACTCCGTACAAAGTGCCACCACATGACATTGCACTTATTGTGGATAAGATGGCGATTTATGCGGCAAAAAATGGCCCTGACTTTGAAACTACTGTTAAGAGCAAAGGCGATTCACGCTTTGCGTTTTTACATGAGTCCCACGAGTATCACGCTTATTATACGCATAAAGTGTCGACATTTAAAAGTCTGAATAGTGTTCAAACGTCTTCGAATTCTGGATCACCGACACATTTAAAAAGCGAAGAAGATTCATACAAGAAAGACACTGATGAATATAAAGGTCCTGTAAAGAGTCCGGTATGTTTCTCGATTAAAAAGTCGAAGGACGAAGGACCAAAAGATATCAGAAGTGCTTTACCTGCTGAGGAGAGTGATGAAGAAATGACTACTACTAAAGTCGAAGTGAAGTTTGATGATGAAAGGGTTATTCCAGATACATATGTGCCATCATCATCCTCCTCCTCCTCAGCGATGTCACGTAAAAACAGAAAAGACGAAGAAAGGTCAACGAAAATTAAACATAGCAGACGCGTTTCTAAAGTTGATGTGATGGAGATGATTGATTTAACTGGTAGTGCTGACACTTATTCCAGAAGGTCTTCGCGAAAGGAAGACGACGAGACAGTGAAAGACTGGTTGAAGTCAGAGGTGCACGAACGCGCGTTGCAAATTGAGCGCAGAAAGCGGGCCGCGCTCTTTCTCAAGTTAAAACTTGATAAAGACGTGGGAAACGGTAAACTACACCACGTTGAAGAGAGGGAGACTAGGGAGACACATATTTTATTTTCCACTGCGCCCAGCGATTCTGATCTGGAAGATGGAGAAATCAAAACATCAGGAAAGAGAGCATCGCGTCATAAAAAGACATCGTCGCATAAAAGGTACATACGCACTTACTGACAATAAATGTATTTGTAATAAATTGATCGTTTTTTGCAGATCGAAACATAGAAGTACGGCTACTTCCGAAACAAAATCATCTCACCGCAAACACAAGAAACGAAAAGTACCCCTCCAGCCAGAGATAATGGATCAGATTAAAAAAAATTAAGTTGTACACCTTTTACTGTATTTAATTTATTAAGAAAATATAACTTTTTATAAACTTTAATTAATCATCTGCTCCGCTCTGTTCAACTCCCCCCGCAGACGTGGCTTCTTTGGAAAGGGATTCATTCAGTCGACGGCAAAGTGATCAAAACCAAAAACATTTATGTTCTATTTATGTATGTATATCACAAAGCAACCTTACATAGTTTTACACCCTGGCAAAGCTATGCGTTTTATTAAATCAATTAACTATTAATGTGGGGCATATAAATATTTTCTTATAGATCGAAGTATCAAACAAGTATTAATTTGTCAATTTTACAACATTCTCTATGCGTGGGTTACCCTTCACTGATTTTCAGTCCAAAACCGCAAGATTCGGAAGCAAACATAAATTTAAATAAGTTATTTATGTAGAACGTAATATATAAGGATCTGTTGAAATTCGATTATACATATATATGTATATATATATTATTCGAAACGATATCTGAACGATCCGTAAGGGTATATTGAAGGCAGCGATTAACGCTACATTCAATTTTCACACATCGATTATTCTATTGCTGTTTCAATGATAAGGAACTAATTGAAATATTATTTAGTCTTTAAAGACCTAGAAACAATAGTAAATTAAATAAATATTACTTCATTCGCTCGCAGTATTGCCGAATGGACTAGATTGAATATTAAACGAAAAGAACGTTTTTGTAGTTCCAAAAGAGCGTGTCGCCGCCGTTGAGTACACATTGCGAAAGAATTAAGACATATTCAGTCTTATGTGGAATACTACTTACACGCTAACTTACTGATCAATAAGACAATCTATGTATGTTTCGGTACAATCTTCAACTATGTCGGTCGTCTTAGAAGATGAGTAGGTAGACAAATTTGCGCGACGCTAATTCGCCTCGTTCGTGCTGCATTGCGAACATGTGAAATTAAAAAACCATAATGGACACGAGACGCATAGTCCCAAAACATTAGGCTAACAAACACAAAACACAAAAGTAAATTAACGAAATGATCCTTGGATGGAGTGAAGCACTACAACGCATCTCGGTGCCACACCCATGTCTTTTTAGTATGGTCGAAACGATGCGCGAGCCATTGCTGCTCAAGCAGCTGGTAACGATCCTTGCTCAAATACAGCGGTTTCCCACGTCTAAAAACAAAATTTAAATCAAAACTGGGTAAGTCTGGTACAGTTTGTACTTACTTCAAGTCGCGATCTTCCTCCTCAAAGTCGTCAAGGTAGAGCGAACCCCATAAGCATGCACGTCTACCGCGAATTACAATTATGTAGGTAGAAGTTACCACAAGAAAGACTCCAGTGCCGGCGCCACATTCAAGCGAATGTGCAACGGCCTCGCATACATTTTGTTGCTTGCAACAGTTCTGTTTCAAGCATACGATTGTGCCACAAAGCAAGCATACGCTAGTTTCAGTAGGAATCGAGTGACATTTGCGGCAAACGCGCTCATGATAATACGTGAATATCTTCTCATACTCGTGGGGCAACTGGAGCAACCGTGGTGGGCGCCAGGTAATATGTTGGTCCATGAGAAAGTTACGGGCGGCGATCGGGCTCCGGTAGACAAATTGCAATAGCTGATTGCACCAAGCCATAGGCGCGATGCGAGGTACAAGCGCATCGTTCTCGTTGGGCCAATTAAGCGCCACTGCAGCGTTGAAGCAACCCCAATCCATTCCTTCCGTAACTAATTCTAAATAATACACTAAACGCACAAATTCGGATTCGGCAGCCCGGATGTCCGGCAGAGGTTGGTTGTAAATATGATGGCGGAGCAGCGCAGCAATACGAAGATAGGGTAAGCAAAGCGTCTGCACTTGTTGTTCCAGGGCTACCAGATTCACCTGAGTCTTATCGTCAGAAGTACTGGCGGTTTCATCGTCCTCCATGGAGAGCGGACTATGGAACAGTGGATTATCTATGAGTGCCAGAGCAGCCGAAAGCGAATCGATGTGAGAGGCTGATGCAGCTTCTATTGCTTTGGCTCGCTCAGCCGCAGTCATTCCACAAGCAATTTGGGCAACGATTTGGTAATACAACAAATTGTATATCATCTTAACAATTGTAGTAAAATAAGCTGCAAAGAAAATGAAACTTGTAGATTTGGTTCAGCTTTTGTCATCAGCAACCACTTACTTTGATCTAGATGCAACGGTAATAACAGCACAAATTGTATCAAGAGAGCAATAGGATCTCTTAGCATCAGTGGAACTTCGTGTTCAATGGTTGCAAGGCTAGTACCTGGTATAGGTGCTCCACACAACTGACGCAATATTATCCATGCCGGCCACATGGCTAATACACGTGCATGTACGGCCAAGACGTGCAATAAAGGAACTGGAATTAAGAATTGCACATTGCAGAATTAACAACAAAAGATACACTCATGTATATAGTACATACCAATGCAATCTCTTTTAGGTAAGAGAGGATTAGGAGGCTCCTGCAAAAGCGTCACGAGACTACCACCACGCTGGACGAGCTCAATCTCCAAGTTTGTGCGAGCAATTGACGTAACAAATAGGAAAAGGCTTTGACCGGATGGCTCATCCGCCCTAGTTTTAAACATAGACTTCAGCTGGGTAATGCTAGTCATGTCTTCCATAACTTTGCCGATGGCTTGCGACATGTTCGACAAGCTCCGGCCTTGCTGGTTTTCGCGAATAAAGGTGCTCATTTCCTCAAGTACATCATTCATTCCCACTGGACGTGAACGCACCATCTGTGAGCAATCACCAAGTTGAGGTGAGAGTGGCAGAACAGAGTTTGCAAGTTGCCGACACAACGGACAAAAGTATTCACCCCTACCACAAAAGATAAAGTTAACACATATACCTTTAATTAGAAAACAAACTTACTTATCCGGAGCCAGACTTTGTTGGCGTTGTTGAGACCTGAGGGAGTATAAATAAGACTTTAAACAGTCCAAATGTAAATGATGCCCGCAGGTCTGAACATGTACACCACCATCGCAACCAATGTTGATTGACAACAACCAAGAATTCGCATCAAACTGACGACTCAATTCTTCGCAACGTCTGTCAAACTCAGTGGCATATGTTTCGTATGATTTCAGCGTATCCCGTTCGTCGTCACAGGTTGGTAACGTAATTCTCTCCGGTATTGCAGTGCGACGACGATGGCCAAGAACGCTAGTTGCTTGGACGAGGACGACTAATCCCATTGGCTTTTCCTCGGTGCTTGGCGAACTTTGACTGCAGATAACACAATCGTATTCCTGTTTCATAGGTTCTGATTCGCTCGATGCTGCCCAATCCATTTCTAATGCAAGTATAAATGTCATAAAGACTTATAACGAATATGCATATCAATTAACTTACGACTGCTTTCAGTGCCAGACTCCATCGTTGCTTCCATGAACTGTTTCTGCTTGTTAGCAAACTCTTGCATTAACTTTTGTTGACGTTCCTTTGCGCGTTTACGCCGAGCGTCCCTTTCAGCCTGTTCCTTCCGCTTAATAGCTTCTTCGCCGTCTTCTTGTGTAGGCCAAAGACGTTTTCGAGACTCTTCAATGTAATCTTTGCAAGCCGTGTCCCGTTGAGCGAGCTTATCAAGCAAACGACCCACATAAAACGTACCGTCGCCTAACATTTCAGAATCTGAACGCTTGGCAGCATCTTCGAAGGCATAACTGTCTGGTTCGCCCGACAGTTGAGAATGTAACTTAAGCAGCAATGATATTATACTGTGATTGATCTTCCTTGTATTCGATGTTGACCCTTCATGGCTGCGACAAATATATTTTGTTAGAACTTACATTAGTTTCTAAAGTTGGAAGTACATACCGAACAAGTGGCTGATTTATTGAAGTACTCGAGTTGGATGCAGTTGCAGCCAGAATTGGACGCGGTCTAAAGTTGGCGAGTGATATTTCATTGGACGTTGAAGGTTGAGAAAGTACAATGGTCATCTCACGTGGAAGGGCCACTCGCATCCTAGATTCATCTGTAGAAGTTGATGGCGTTCCCTCAGATTCAGTCACAGGAGGAGCCGGGAGACTTGGATAGGGACTAGTTGCTGGTGGCGGCGGTGAACGATTATCACTTGGATAAAGCACCAGCATATTATCTTGTCCTGGTTGAAGATTCTCGCTTGACTCAGTCCACCGTGGCTCCTCCAACATGAGAACCTCTTCAGTGGGTGATGGAGGATCGTCATCATCGGCTTCAGAGCGATCAGCAGTTTTGCGCGGTATTGGAGAAAATTCAGCCTTCAGATAGACCTTATCAATATGCATGCGAAGATTCTCGTACAAACTGTCAGTCGGATACCAATTGGACAAATCCATATCCATCAGCTTCTTTTCGCCATCGGCAGGATACTTCGAAGTTGTGCATATACTGGTAGCAATGTTCGTTTGTCGCTCGTGAATTTCAAGTGCTTGATCTAAGAGAAACACTATCAATGCCATAGCATTCTCGCTTGCTTGGTTCTCAACAGCCCTGAACAAAACGATGAATGCGAGTGCGTGGAATATGCGGGACTCTAGAATCAATCTAGGGTCTTGATACGCCACACTGCAGTCGCTTGGTGTGCGGAAAGGTGGCCACGGGCAAGTACCGCTCTTTAACTTGTTAGTATGACGTGCATAATCAGTGTAGCGATCCATGGAGGTTTGGAAGTCGCGACGATGCACTGCACGCAAGAGAACATGAAGGGGATCGTATTGCTGTTGCCATACTTGTGCTTTCGGAACGTACATCCCCTGTTGCATCGTGCCTGTAACTTCTAATGCGGGTGCCCTGTAGTCTGCCACTTCGGCAAGTAAAGCCTCAAAATCTCTGGATTGAGAAGTGCCGCATCGTTCGGGCATTAGTTCCATCAGCTGCGAATGCGTTTTGTCGCTCATGCATAACAACGTAATCATTTCCAGCCTATTCAGACCAATTTCACTAAGCCCAAGGTTTGTACGAACACTCACAAGCGTCGCAAGAAATGTAAGAAAGCTTTCCATCATCGGGGCGTCAGACATCTCTATAAAAAAATCATTATGAGCCGGCTTCGGACTCACGGACATCCATTGACGGACATGAAAATTGTCAATGACAATATCCAAGAAGGTTTCGGCAGGAATGCGCGTGCAACAAATTTGCAGCAGATACAGATCGGCATCCACCATCGAGTTGCAAAAGTTACATTGAATATAAGTCATCGCCTGACCCTTGATCTGCAGACCGTTGCGGACCCATAACCCATTGATAATTTCGTAAAATGCAACCTGCACAAAAATAAGAATGATATCAGTAACGTAATAATAAACAATGAAATGCTTATCAGTAAGTTTGCAGGAAACGGCAAGAAAAAACGCAAGTTGTACAGTTCACAGTTTAGCGATGAAAGAATAGTAAATATTTATACGCATTAATATGAGTTAATAACGCTTGCTTTATTAGACCAGTGGGAGCGCGAATATGCGTCCAAGTCAACCGTTGGTTTTCACATCAAACAATGATTGTTTGTGTCTGCTCAGTCGACTCGGTTCCGTCGTCCGCTAACTACGTGTTTCTCTTGTCGCTCGTCCAGTTCGCACAACATGCACTTGCGGCACCTTCTCTCCATAATTCTGATACAATGTGCGTTCCACGGTGCGCACACACTGGTCACTTTTGGCGACGTTCTGGACATCGTCGAAATGGCCAAGAATGTCGTGATCACCATTGGCAAAACGTGGAATATCATTGACGACCATTTCGACGTGAGCGAAGTTCCGCTACCAATTGTCAGCAAACGCGAGCGTGTCTTGATGAATCGCATGAATCTAATCAGCGCGCAAATCGGAAAACTAAATCAGCATGTGAATGATGTGAGCGCCCAGACCATTGCGCACCTGCTCAAAACTCTTCCTGAGAAGATCAACGTTGAGTTGCGTCTGCATGATCTCAAAGACTACCTCACACGCATCGAGGGCTACTATGTGCGAATGGCTTATTATACCTCTGAGAATAGATGGAGCGATGGGAACATTGAGCGGCTAACACTCGAAGATTTCGCGCATAAAGTCGTATCGCACGATCCCAGTTCGGTGCATAGTTTGGTCGAGCGCATCCATGCATACTTTCAATCAAACAATAGGGGCCTCATTGACACAAACATCATCGAGTTATTGGTCAGCTACGGCGACGTAAGTAAAGCGATTATCCTAATGATCCTCCATCCAGTAATGAGAGTGTACGATTACATATCAAAAGTATTTAACTGGCAACAAACCGGTTGATTGTTTCTGGCGATGAAGATTGCTCATCGGAAAGAAATGACCAGTGATATGTTGACTCACATCCCGTAGCCGCTTAGCGTTGCTTGAGCGTCGTTCGGTCCCTGGCCCCGGAGCGCGCACTCCGTTTTACCAGCTGGGAAACCAACCAACAAACAAACAAACAAACAATAACAGCGCACGCGACAAATGTCAATACTGACTCATACGTGCACTTGATAAACCATTCAGAGGTTACTTTCTCGTGCGCCCAACAGCAACATTAGATATCCCTCTGAATGGTTAACCACATGCAAGGCGACTGCCAAGCATATGAGGAACATACGGCGTCACACGTGAATGAAAACGCTCAAAAATTGCCTCAAATCCAACAAAAGAAAGTCTCACATGAATTCATTCCAGTGGGTGAGCCTACCAGCAGCGCCAGCAGCAAGAACGCAGGTTGTTGGTTGTGGTCGGGTCTCCCACTGCACGGTTAGTTCGTTGTTATTATTGCGGCAGTAGCAGCACTTGTTGGATGGCTCAACTCACCGACCCGCTGCTCAATCGAATCAAAGTCGAGTGTAGTGAATGTATGTATTGATGTGAGTCGCGTATGTGATCCCTTGCAACAGTTCGTCGGCAAGCATCGCACACTACTTCCAAAGAGTCGTCAGTGGCCGAGCAACTAGCAAGTGTTTAGAGTCTCGTGTGCAGTAGATCAACAATAACATAAGCAAACACGCAGGTTATTACGTAGCCTTCCGATCCCTTTGTTATCTTGCTACGATTTGGTTTAAATTGTGCAAACTATTCAACCGTTTAGGTGCACCATTGCTACGTAAGTCACTTCGTTTCTTTGCAAGTTGGAAGAGTTCAAGAATGTAAAAGTTGCGCCAAATACAAAGCACTTATTCTGAGTCAGTCAGTCAGCCAGTAAGTGAGTTATGCGTGGAAATCATATTGAAGTATAGACCTGCATTAAATACCGCTTTGTTGCACAAAGCAGATAAATTGCGCTCAATTAATATTACTCTGTAGATACGTAATACTAATAAATAACTAGAATCGCTTGAAATTTAATGGAATGTACAGTGTTTATCAAAATTGAGTGAAATTATAGACCATATATAAATTAATGCACGTATTTTTCACAGTTCCACGTTTATCATAGCACATTCAACAGTAAATAAACGACTCCTAAGTTTTAAAATTATCATTAATGTGGTTCTATTGTTGCCCCGTAAGCAAAAGCTTTAATAAGCACACACGCATATTCAGTTACAAAAAGTGCTTGTTTTCTGCGACAATCAATTGGCAACTTTAGTTGTGTACCGTTCTGTTTTCTCAACGAAAGTTGACAAGTGCGAGTATAGTATGTAGTAAGCACAACACCAACTGGTGAACCTTGAAATCGGTTCATTAACGCGCGTTATTATCAGAGTTAGTCAACTAGTGGACGTTTGTAGCATTCACACTCAATCAAGAGATATATAACATAGCAAACTCAGTGATATATCAAAAACAATCAGCGTGCAAGATTACTTTAACTCGAATCTATTAAAATAACAAGCGAACGAATGCCAATGGTAATAAATCTCGCGACACTAATGTACCTTGCGTATGTCCAATGGCCTATTTAGATGAATATAATTAAGTTATCTGAAGCCATACATCCTGGAAACGACAAGTAACAATTTCAAACTAAAAAAAACATATTTGCGTGTCGCGTTGGTCGATTACCAAGCAGTGATTAAATCGCGCGGAGGAAGTTCCTAGGAAGCCAATATTTGAACACTCAAATTATGCGAAGTGGAGATAGCTGACTCACGCACTAACAGTTACACTGCCTACAATTTACTGTACGTGTTTTACAGCCGGTTTATATAACCATAGCATGTGCGCATAATGATTCTACCATCAAAGATGATCGTTATCCTAGTGGTCTTCGCGGCTCTTCTATGGGACGTGAACGCGCGTGTTCCTAAAAACCAAGACCTCTTGCCCGTCGACCAACTTCGTAAGCTCTTCCTGCGTTTGGATGAAGAGATGCAGGCGACGGTCGACAGCAACCTGAATAAATTGGCGTCTGAAGACTCCAAAAACAACGTACCTCTTGATCTGGTTCTCATTCGAAAATTACAAGGGTTCGATATTAAGTTGAATCAGGTATAGCAAGCGCAAGCAATGCCTTTGATTACCGACCAGGTACTAATGTTTGTTCCAACTGAAGGAATTCCCTCACGATATTAACCACGGTTTGGACGTGCTGCAAAACTCATGGGTGTGGGCGCGAGCCAGCAGCGAACTGCGAACGATTTACGCGTTGTACGAAACCTTCCGGCACTTCCAGAGTCAGCAAACTGCGCCTGGACGTATACCGTCGCCAAAGCAAGCCTGGATTGACCTGGCTGAAACTATCCTACATGATGCAAAAGCATCCATGCCAACGACGCTCAACAAGCTGCACGAGCTCAAAATCAAAGAAAACCTCTTCCTGAATGCACTCAGGGTACAATTCTTA
Organism: Aleochara bilineata; assembly: GCA_003054995.1. Lineage (NCBI taxonomy): Eukaryota > Metazoa > Arthropoda > Insecta > Coleoptera > Staphylinidae > Aleochara > Aleochara bilineata. The sequence continues at coordinate 82,543 of NBZA01001521.1, forward strand.
CTCTTAATTTAACACTATAACTTAATATCCCTAATAATAATGTACTCTAAACCGCAACAATTATTGATGTTAAATTCATTTCTAGGAGATTGATGGCGGTACACAATGTAGCATGAAGGAGTCTCCACAGCAAATGCTGCTTAACCTGTACAACTCAGTCGCAGCGACCGAACTGAAAGCGTACACAATGATTGAATTCTCATACATGTTGCTGAAGCTTTACGGTAAGGGTAATTTCACGAATGAAGCAGAATTCGTCCGCGACCGTTATCTTCAACGAACCTCCGAAACTCTTCACAGCGTTCGAGACGCAATGGAACGCACCACACGCCGATTGTGGATTTGCGACCCGAAAAAGTATGTGAAGAACAAGAACTATCTTGAAATCACAGAGTTGCTGCAGGGATATGTTCAAAACGAGGTGGATCTGAACCCGGAGGGGACCTGTCGTGAAAACTGCGCCGAATATCAGTACACGAAAAGTCACTCATGCTACATGAACCTTTACTGCAAGAAACAACGGCGATGCAATGGCAAAGTGATTAATTGTAATTTCATCGACTCTGATGCATGGATATGTCCCTCTACACCGGGCACGAACCGTCGGTACGAGTACATTGAGTATGAAAATGGCAGAGTGCTAGGTCGTAAGGTTGGCTGCTCTACTGGCACCACCAAAGTAGACAGCTGGTGGAGATGGCTATTCTGGCACTGTTCCTATTGTGTGTGCCTTTGCGACGAACAAGGCAGCAACTCGGACCGGTATATTAATATGAGACCAGCCGTGAGCGATATTCAAAATGACAGAGTTGCAACGGGGCTACGGTTTACAAAGATTGGGCGCATTATTTACATCCAACTCCAAGAAGGTAAACTGGCGAAAAATGGAAAGATTGACCAAAGCACTGTGCAATGGATACCCGTAAAATCGTACAACATTACTGACCGCGACGTACAAAACGAAGTCGATTATCACACGTTCACCTTCGAGAAACGTGCGTTGGATTTGGATGACTTAGAAGCTGAAAACAACGACGAGGTTTTAACGGGTAAGAAAACTACTAGAAAGTGTTCACCATACAGGAAACTAGAACGTTGATTGCTTTTTAGGTGTTAAATTTAAACTTATTGGGTCACACTTAAACTTTGAGATTCGCCTAACTCCCTTCGATTTCTCAACCGGCAAGTTACAATCCGAGAAGAGCTATTGGAAAAGCAACCACAACACCGACGTCGAGAGCGTTAACCCCAGGTTAGTTGCTTAGGTATTTTTTCACGATGATTTTTTGATTTGATGATTCATGCTATCGCTTTGCATTACTCCAAGCAGCGCATACGGATTATTTAAGCCCAAACGATTGTAAGCAAATCTGTAACATGCTCTAACCGCTAAATGCTTTTATTTGTACACGCAGGAAAAAGCTCAATCTGGATGGTCGAGACATTCCGACACGTACGACATCCCCTTCGCAACCAGACAGCCAAAGCGACCAGTATCTGGAATTCACACATACGGACTTTGACCGCGATGTGGCGCAAACTACAGTGCCGTTCATCGACAGCCAGGACGTGGATTCACTACTGCCAGTTCCGCTCGCCGGCGCAGGCATCTATCACAAGGGTCAAACGCACTTCGGCGGTTTTGTGGCGCTCAGACTCATTACGTTCAACTATTACCCGAAGCTAGCGAACGCTGTCAACGACTTGGAGGCGCTTAGCGCCGACGCTATGGTTAATTAACACGCTCACTGTACCGTGATTGACCGTAGACCAAGCCACACTGTATCCAATTATCAGTTCTTCACATATGTGTCTTAGATATAAACCTAGCTTATTTCTATTACTTGTGGCTACTTTAGCTTGGCGCGAACCATAGCGCTCTCTTGTTTTGTTCCTTCCGCATATGTGATATGTTTTGTAGAACAAAATACTGTACGATTTTATAATTATGTAAAGATTCAATAAAACGCGTTCGAAATTTAACTTGCGTTCTCCTTTAGTTTGTCCACGATAGAAAAATAAGTGCAACACTTACCTGAACTCTGAGAGGGTGCATCATAATCAAATTGAGCGATTCTGACGGAGGTAAAACTTCGTTGAGGGTGATTCCTTGCTTGGCTACAGCCTGACATAAGAACACTGCGAGGTAGCGATGTAAAGGCAGGTGGAATGAAACTTGAAGAGAGTCAGACTGAAACAAAATCAATGATTAACAGGTTAATGTTATTGACATAATCTCGATCGATCGATTATTTACCTCTTCTGGACTATAATAATTCATTGAATCTAGCCATTCCTGCAGGGCGTTTACACATGTACGCAAAACCCTGCGTGTCAAATGTGCAGTATTTTCATCGATGAGGTGGGAAACAAGGGCCCACATGGGATAGGCGCTTGCCTCCAGCTCCGCCGAGAAGGCAGCATAATACGTGTTCGGCTCGAACTCAATGTGCTGCGTTATCTCACGCTGGTTAACGTTCATCCCTTGGAACATGGCCAAGAAAGAGAACCACATCTCCAGCAACTCCTCGCTATCCATGAACTTCCACGCGACCGGCCGATGTGATAGCACGTTGTTCAAATCACTAACGAGTGGCCAATAACAATGATCCTTCATTACTGGTTGGGCGCAATCAACAACCACATGGAAGTTTTTGCTGGCATCTGTAAAGGCAAATAAATATCAAAGAGAAGACTCCGCAAAGCACTAAAAACCTAAGACAAAGTTATCACGGTTGATGTTAGTTTGCTGAAAATATTTAACATGCATAATTCAATAATTACCTAATTAAATATAAATTTTGCAATATTTACATGCATGAGCTGAAAAATTACATACTTTGAAACACTATAGTTTGTTATAATATATTATTAAAGCAAGCATTAGATATAGTAACATGAACTAACGTGAAGAGTCCCTCCTATGTTATCACGGGATGAATTAACGTAATAGTAAACTACTTACCATGTAAAGTGTTCTCTATTAAGATTTTGCTCATCATGCACTTCAAACTGTAAACCATAACTTGTAATAAATTTAACTCTTCAGTCATACGCAACGCAAGTCCCTCGTTTGAAAACAACTGTACGCTGACGTGAACCACCCGGTTGCTGAGCGTGTCCGGGTCGCGACTCTTCTCGAGCATCATGGAAATGCGACTATAATGCAGCACAAAAGCGCGCGTCAATGCTTCCTTGTAGTCCATGTCCGGCAGCATGTTGAGGAGCAAACACACAATCTTCTGTGGGAATTCACACTTCACCGTCCAAAAGACAAGCTCCTCGAGGAATGTCTGGTGCACAAGCTCCTCAGGTAGAATTCGGCAGTCATAGTCGTCCGTCGGCACCGGATTCGGCAGAGAATTGAGCATATTCGTGTAAATCTGACGAGACTCCGCAAGATAATGGTCGTATTCAGTCACAGGCGGATCAGGCACAAGATTCAGCATACGATACTGCTGCGGATTTGTGAGGGCCGAGGTCATAACACGACGCATTAGTCCTCCCATATTGTTGAAGTTCAACAACATGGTGATATAAGCATCCGCATCAGCAGCTGGACTAAGTCGATGAAAACGAATGTCTTCCTGAGAACCGTTGCTATCGCGAAGATGCTGCACAAGGCGAAGAATAATACGCGGCATCATAGCCTGTGCGACGCACATGAGGTCTGAAGGCGCTTTACCAATGTTTGCAGATTTGTTTGGACCGTGTCGGTCACAGAACCTAAAGAAATACGTATAAGAATTCAATGTCTAATCAATGACTTAATCATACCCTGTTTCCTTCATCACTGAGGTATCACCACAATCGCAAGCACCACCAGCTTGACTAAGGAACATGTTGAAGTCGTGTCGATGGTGGTTACCTTTCTTGAAGCACTCCGTACAAAGTGACATGCAAGGGCTGATTCCGCAAGTACGGCAGCGGTAAGCCACGAAGTTAGGTGTCCACACTAGACCACATGTTGTAGCGTTGTCGTATGTGCGTACTGTGTTGGCGAACTCATCGGGTGTACGTCCGCCTGCAATTAGCCAATTACACCAGTCGATCGTCTCCCATTCGGAGATCATCTTATGCGGATTGAGAATATTATCGAGCACTTGGTTCAAGTGGTGTGTGGCTGTATTGTTCCTGCATTCGGTATGTATGTACGCTGCAGCCGCTCGCTTGCCCATATTCATGAGCACCCTCGCCTCGAAATTCGAATTCGAAGCCATCTGCAAAGAGGAAAATGTTACCAATAAGAAGGCAATAGAAGCACAATTATCAAACACACCATTGATTGACTACCAAATTCAGCCGACAACAATATCAACCGACACTTCTACCGTTTCGCTTCGTGAACTGTGATGCACATCGGCACATTGAACAGTACTCTGAACAGAACCGTAGGAAAGCAGGACGATGTTACTTTGATGAGGGTAAATCTTCCTAGGCCGCAGAGGCAATCCTTGAAGAGGTTATGGTTGACTTCAGAACCAAACGGCAAGAATGTATATCGCCAATAGATAATTGGATTAACGCGATATAAACGTATTTGTTTACCAAAACTACTACGATAACAAAACAATTGACACCATCTTAGTCGTTAGGGCGATTCGCGATTGCTCACGCGTCCAGCACCCTACCAATGCCGGAGGCAGGAGTTTACTCACGGCGATGACGACGTCGCACCGAGTGCGACCTTAGATTACCTCCGAACAAGGACAATGATGTGCAATGCTCAGCACGGGCACGAGAGGTTATTGCTGCGAGCTGCTAGTCGTTCAACTCAGCGAGAATCAACTGACTGTACACTCTACACATATGCAACGCCGTGCGCAACGGTGTGCAATGTGTGTACTATGCCGACCCAGAGTAGCCATAGGGCGACCGATAACATGAAATATGCATGCACAATGTATGCGTGAACACGGCCTTCTACATAAAAATCCCCATATATTTATCGCCACACATATGCCACGCACATGTGAGAATTCACTTACGTTTACTTTCAATTGCCTGTTCAGTCCTGGTACTCTTCCTGTGCAGACACATCAAACTAGAATTTTGCAAAGAACCAGAACATTGCAATCTACGATTCACCACTGTCCCACACTGCACTGTTGTTATCACAAATTGATCAAAACACTACACAAGCTCCTCAATTGCTTACCGTTAATGGCAAGTTCGCAAATGGTGCGTGAATATTAGAAAATTATTCAATATTTGACGCTTGACAGCAAGGGGCTATTGGTATAATGCGTATGTTGGAATCCAATGAGAAGCGTGCGCCGATGCTTTGGGCTGAGAAAGATAGACAACCAATTCTATCCATAATTTTTCTCTAATTTTGAGGGTTAAATTTAATTTTTTTTAGAAAAACAATAATTATATTTTAATAGATCTTGTAGTACATATTAAATACATTATTTTCTCTAAATATTTTCCAATTTTAACAAACTTTGTGTTAAGCTTGTTGTAGATGGCAGCACCTAACACACTTATTTCTAGAACTTGCTAGAAAGTTTATTTATAATACAGAACTTAATTTAAATCATTTACTCTAATTTGTCTAAACAAATATTTGTAATATAGTTTTTAATTCAAAAACATTAATTGGTTTAAAATTATTATTCTCAAATTATATATTTCTTATAAAAAAACACGTTTTAGTAGGCTTGTTTTATTAGCAAGTTGTTTATACTAAATTTATTACATATATTAATGTAATCTTAAAATAAAAGTAGCCGTAAATTATTTCTGAATTTTATATTTAAAACAGATTTATAATTCTTGTGCGTTTGTACTAAAATGCCATTGTTTATTAAACTAACGCATTTATATAATATATATGTATAAATATATAAAATAAATACATATGTAATAAGTATTTATTGAAAAGATATCTACATTTTTTCATAAATGTGAACACATTGCAATTTCAAAACTTTCCGGAAACACGACGTCAACGTGCATACGTGACGTCACGCAGCGGCAATACCCATTTCAGGCTAATGGCAAAAATTCTGGTTGACTGTCAATTTCGTTTTGACATGGCTTGTTCCAATACCCAAGAAGTCGACGTGCTGGATAACTGGGAGGACATCGAGGAATCCGATGTAAGTGTAAGCGCTCGCGCGAAATTTGTACGTTCTGCATGTCGTAAAATTACTTCAAAGCATTGCGTTTGCTCTCAATGTGTGCACGCAACGCGCGGAGGTTAGGTGCCTCTATTATTTAGCTGCGTTTCCAATGAAAGTGCCAATACGACAGTTCTTTCCATTCCCCAACAACCATTAATTGTGCAACCGTTCGTACGCAGGTGCTCGAGCGAAAATTCAGCCATCTAAGGACCTCCAATCATGCATCAAAGTAAGTACGAGTGTTCGCCATGTGTTTACTAATAGTGTACTAACATTTGCATTTTGGACGGTGTGCAGGTATAATGTAACTGCCAATGGGTTCAAAATCATTCTGAATGGTGACGATGCTATTCGATCGCAGTATGTGCAACCTGAACCCACGGTTACAATTCTGAAGCGACCCAGTAAGCAGATAAGGAACCCCAATGAGAATAAAGCCATCCAGCCGAAGAAAACGTTGAAACAGCGAGAGCAGGAATATGCGGAAGCGCGGCTGAGAATCCTCGGAGAAGCTCACAGTCCCGATAAACCCGAGGAGGTGTATGGTCGCGGAGACAACCACAAAAGTAACAGTAACAAGCAACCGCGTCAGCCAGAAGACAATGTGATAAGATTGCCGAAAGGACCAGATGGTACCAAGGGTTTCGAGCGTAGATAGTACAAAGTGATGGTTCACGCTTCATCTTGACCAAGTGCGGAATGCAACAATGCGACAAACTCACAGACACTCAGCTCTTTCAGAATTTTAAGAAATCAAGCCGCCCACCATGTGAATGATCAATAATCGTTTTTAACACACCAGCCAATTTGCGAAATCAGCTATGATTTTCTGTACTTTCATGTATACATGAATTATACATACGTTAGCTTAGGTAATTTTAGTTATGATCGTGTAAATATACTCTAGGTACAAAGAATTAATCACACATCGTAGGATAAGACGCGAATTAAACTATTTGCTAAGAGTCTGAAACTATTTGCTAAGAGTGACTGAAGAGTCACTTGCCAGTGGACAAAAGTCGAATCATTTAAGAGACAAGACAATTTATATAAAGTCATTCAAGCAGCATACTCGTGAAGACGAACGAAATGCTATTAAGACATTAAGTTTTGGCAGGACAGGTGAAAGTAATTTAAAGCAATTTCGTTTATATGATTTGACCTAGTGACAGACAACAATATCGAATCGTATTCACTGGGATCATCTATTATTTTAATATTAACAATAATTGATTTAATTAAGTTAGGTTGCGTTTGATTCTCCTCATTTTTATACAAATATCAATAAATATGTATATATAGAAGACATCCAATGGGAAATATATATGTATTTATTATTAATGGGAAAAATAGGTATAGTTACGTCATGTAGTTTAGCATCATTTCAGTTTTGTAATCAAATTATTTAAGGCTCCGATATGGGATCATTTATATCATCATCAATTATCTCGCATTACTTTTAGAGTATACCAACTTCATAATCGAGTCGTGAAAGCAACGTCGTGCTTTGGATTCCTTTAGTGCATCGTCAAGCTGCTGACTTCTCTGCGATTCTTGAGCAGTATTGCCGTATCATGATTAACCTGCAAAACAATTGTTTATTAATGCATGTTACTAAAGAATAATGCATGTTGACTATTATAGTATATGCACCAACAACTGAAAAAAAGTATGAAGATGAAGTATAAAAGTTCTATACGTCAATCGAAGAAATCACTAAACAATGAAAATATCACCATTATCGATAGGCTTTATGAATTCTGCCAGGAGGCTGAAATGGTGGTAGCAAATATGTGGTTCTAGCTACCAAAATGCCGAGACATCACCTCCGGACGGGCAGACAGACGGGAAACCCGTAAGGAAGCAAATCGATTACTTCTTAATAAACAAGCGCTTTAGAAACTGCGTCAAGAGAGCAACAACATACTCCGCTGCTGATATAGGTTCGGACTAGTGATGTAACGAATATTCGCATTCGCGAATATTCGCATATTTTTCAATATTCGCATTCGCAAAAATTATGCTAATACTTAGCGAATGTTTTTAATAATGAAAAAGGAAAATTATTAAACTTTAAATATCTAATGTATTAATGTCTTTAAGACTGCGCAAATGTTTCCAACGTCTTAAGTTGGGGTGCGTACCGCAATTTCTAGAAGGTTGCCGAAACGCGCATTATCTTGGTGCGCAATATTGCCGAACACATGTTTTTATGCCACTTTGTCCCTTAAATATCACATTCGCATTCGCGAATGTTGAAGATAAATATTCGCATTCGCGAATGTGAAAAATCCAACATTCGTTACATCACTAGTTCGGACCATCATCCACTCATTGTTGATCTGGGGCTCATGTTAAAAGGAATTAAGAGAAAACACGTTACGGACGCATTGTCGTCGCCATATATAACAAAGGGAGGACGTGAAAAACACCAATGAAATGAAGATGCTAATACCCAGTGGAAACGAGTCAAAGAAGTCGGCGAACAATACCTGCAAGCCAGAAAGAGCATAAAAAAGAAAACTTGGATGACTGACCACATACTTAACTTAATGGAAGAACGTAGACTGCAAAAAACAATAAGTACTTATGAATAGAATATAAGAAACTGCAATATAAGATAAAGTCTGCGAAAGTGCAGTGGATGACAGAGAAATGCAGATACATATATAGAATGGCCGGTATTTATAATATAAAAAGTAAGCACCTATGACACTCTTTAAAGAGGAATATAAGGTCATATTGGATGTAAGGGAAGTAAAGCATGCTTAGGAGTCCCCTATGTTACTCAACTTTTTGAATATCAACAGGGCCACATGAAATTCCGATGGAAATGATCAAATTAATTGAAGGGGACCACATCATCAGCATTGTAGTAAGACTGTTCAATAAAATATACAGTACAGGAATAATCCCAGAGGAATGGCTAAAATCTACTTTTATAGCAATACCCAGAAAACAACACGTAAAAAATGCAGTGACTATCGATTAATTAGTCTTATGAGTCATATGTTAAGACGTTCCTTCGTGTAATACAGGGCAAACATGTGAGATCGGCCGGGACGACACGCAACTCGGTTTCAGGAAGGCCTTTGGAACGCGGGAGGCATCATTTGGTTTCGACGTTCTTTTGCAAAAATGCCGCGGCCAAAGAAGAGATGTGTTTGCGTGCTTCGTCCATTCCGAGAAGGCGGAAAGACGATTAATTAAAAATCTGTATTGGGTGCAGGCGGAGGTTAGATGCCTTTACATTGGCAATAGAAAGACTAAAAGGGGTCCGTCAAGGCGGTATTCTTCCGCCTTTTCGACCGAATCTTTAAGATAGCTCTGGAAGAAATAGAACTTGGTATAATTAAAAATCAACGGCGTACGAATCAACCTGGTATTGAAGGGAAACATCGAGGAGCGACCCGGTATCGACAGAAGACAAATGTCCTGGCTGAGGAATATTAGAGAATGGACTGTGTGGAAAAACTTTTTAGAATGCCGGATGATAGATTTGCATACGGCGAAGTGATCGCCAACGTCAGGGAGACCGGACAAAAGTTGTTGTCTTGATTTGAGACTCTAAGCAGCTAAAACAGATTATTGACAATAGACATCTGGCTCCAACAAGATCTAACACTTACTTGCAACTGGCGATTCACCAACGCAATTATCTTCTCATCTGAATTCATTCATGCTTTTTAACGTAAATACGTCTTGAATAGTGGGGTGACACTTTAAAACAGTGCTTTCCAAACTGTGGGGCGCGCCCCCCTGGGGGGGGCGCGAGACTGTTGCAGGGGGGGCACGCAGCTGATTCCAAAATATCATTACGAATACGAAATCATTACGAAATTACAATATCAGATGAGTGTTTATGAAATTGGATTGTTAGAAAAATTAAGGGGGGGCATAACAAATTTTTTTTCCAAAGAGGGGGGCGCGGGTACAAAAAGTTTGGAAAGCACTGCTTTAAAATGTTGAGGGTCTAAAACAAATAGGAGATTTTGTGACAATGGCCAGCCAAGATACAATATTCGTTTCGTTTTTCTATTTGCTGATTGGTTACAACTTGGAGTGATGGTTACGAAAGGTAAGCGGTATTGCCATTCTAGGTGTTCTCCGTTTATCAGAGACATTGAGTTATATTTATACCTAGAGCATCCGCGGGCCTATGCTTTTGCATTGAGTGGCCAAATGAAAAACGGTTCTAGGGCTAAAGCGCACGGCGGACGTTTGCCACTTTTGCCAAAAGCCA
>NBZA01001523.1:2708-22106 GCA_003054995.1 Aleochara bilineata
GTTGGGTTGGGTTTGGGTGAGAATGCGTTGCCGCAACCGCATCCCGTTACTGCAGTCTCGCTCTACTTTCGCTCCACTTGCATCCCCTCTCGTTCCATCGTATCGATTCCTGCGCCCTGCCGAGTGAGACGCCCATACATCCCACGCAGCCCACCACTACCTCTCACATTCAGTATTATAATATTATTATTACACGCGTAGATTCTCGTTTCCTCACTGTGTTCCTGCTCGCTTGTTCGTTTCGTACAAATATAATGTAATATTCAGTAATATTCCTGCTCCTCTAACGTCATTTCCTCCTTGTGGTCTATTATCAACTACAAAACATTAAAAAACAGGCAATTAAATGCATTTTTTTCGTTGATTTGCTAGCACTTTGTTAAATTCTCCACAATCAACTCTTTTCTATGCACAATTTCGTTGGTTTTAATCCATTTTCCTGGGTTATTTTTCGTCGTAATTCTAAGGGAAACGAACGTGCAGTAAAATATTATCCGGTTTTTTAGGTTTCGAAGGATGAATGTGCGGTCGGTGGCTGTTTGACCTCGACTTTTCCAGGGATTTTCAACTTTTTACGTTCACAATGTCACTTTGTTTTAATCTATGAATGCATGTCTTGTATCTTCAATAATTTCCCTAGAGAACTGTTCATTCCACAGCTGAAAATATGCATCACTAGTCATTATTCTTTTGCGTTTCTTTAGGCTTCAGACACCTCATTGACTGGAAGCCGTTCAATTGAATATCAATTTCAGAAGTGTATCCATACGTCAGTCGCTTAACTGTTCAAACAATTTAGCCAACCATCGCTCCATTACATCAGTTATTCACACAAACATCAATCAGTATTAGTACATATTACGTGGTTAGGTCCATGGTAAAACCATTTTAAGACAGTCAAGTTTTCATTGACTCCAACTATTGAATTTCCCCTTGAATTATCTTCCAAAGCAAATTCACTAAAGTAAACCTAACCTAACATAACCTAACTTTGACTATAGTACAAACACTACACTAGACTAAACTTTAGTCAGTTAACAATACGTCCGAGTATTAACAATTAATTAATGCCTTTGTCTCTCACCGAAAGCAATTTCATGTATTCTCTGCATGTTACGGTTCGTTAGGCTATGAAACTCCAGGATGACTAGTCCTGGTGTAGTGACACAAAAAACTAACAAAAAGAACGAAAAATCGATTGACTGTGCAGGTTTTTAATTGAATTTCGTGTGTTGCAGGAGTTTCTATGAATATTTTGCATTTTATTCATAGTAGATGCTCAAAAACAGGGAAGTGGAGGCACAGGATGTTAGTTTTTGGTCATTTCAGTGGAAGTGAAGCTGAAGCTGAAGTTGCAGTAAGTAACTGATGGACGGACTGCAAAGCTTCTTGAATGTGAATGTGAATGCGAATGCACAGACGAAGACGAATAAAGAGGAGAACATGAACATATCATGAATATGTTATGTCCTGTTTGAATGTCGTGCGCAATTCTTATTTTCTTATTCAGATTCAGATTGCTGTAACGTCTCTGTGTCTGCAGATATCTTGAGGTTATTTCAGTTCATCCACCTTCGTCCTTGTTGCTTTTTCTTTGCTTTTCTTTGATTTTCATATGGTTTCTGGTTATTTTTGAGATTCATATAGTTTAGTTATTATTTATTGTCATTGCAATATGCGACGACGCAAGACGAAAGTTTACTATTCAGAAAGGACGAAACTAAGACTGGAACTAAGACTGGATGGAAGGTTTTCAATTTAAGACAAAGTCCAGACCGAAAAGGAAACCGCAACATACGGACGGACGCAAGTTTGACATCAACTTTCCACAAGTTTCCTCTACGTCTTCGTCTGCGTCTAAGTCTCCGTTGTAAGAAACAATTGTCAAACGTTAAATTTCAAGAGGCCATATCTCTGAGACTAATTAAGATAAAAAAGTGACTTAACTAATGAATTAAACTACAATTAATTAATATTTCTAAAAATTTATGGTTTTTTAAAAAATTGCCTTTTGAATTGTTTAAAATTCGATTTGAAAATGACACGATTTTATGATAGAAGTAATTTTAATTTGTTATAAACTTTATGACGCTGTATTGTCTAAAGTAATTAATTTAAAGTAATTATCTTTTTACGTAGATAAATACCAAGTAATTACAATTTAAAAATATATAAATTTAAATGATTATCTTTGTTTAAACAATAAGAAATAGTTATTTAAAAAATTACTTTTTGCTGTATGTATTCAAAATGTACTTTTTAGAAAATTGTTTATAACTCAAAAACTATCAAAGATAATTGTATTTTTAAAAAAAAATTAAATACGTGAAGAATTCATCTATGCTCTTGTGAATTTTCATTATTTTATCTCATTTACAAATAAGAGAAATTGAGTCATACATTGGGAACTAATTTGCAAAATCAAATCTAATTAAAATGTACTTATTAGAAAATTAATTATAACTCAAAAACCATTTGAAATAATTGAAAAATTCAAAAAACATTAGATACTTGATGGATTCATCTATGCTCTTGTAAATTTTCATAATTTTATCTTAATTACAAATAGGAGAAATCAAGTCATACATTGGAAACCAATTTGCAAACTCAAATCAAATAAAATCAAGTGAATTCGATTTGATTCAATTTAATTAAATTAATTGACTGCCAATTAACTTAAATTTACCTAAATTGAATTGATTTACATCATCAATAGCCAATTAATTGATATCATGAAAAACAACCCAATAAAATCATATTTTCCTATAAGAATCTTCAACTTTTCTTGGCTTTTTTCTCTTGTCAAGTGAATGAAGTCCAGTCTATTTCGGTCGATTGTGACCTAATTTTTTGGCATTTCTCACACACAAACTCAAATTCAACTGCACTTCCAACTTGGAAATGCAAAAGCTTTATGAGAGTTGAAGCTTATACATACTAACAAACTTCATGAATGTAAAGTAAAATATAAAAAATTGCATAAACAATCAAAGAAAACTCAATATTCAATGTGGATTTTCAGTGATAATCATGTAAATCCTTATCTTAAATTCACATAATCCTTCAAGAAACAGAGTAAGGAGTCAGAAAAGCGATCAATGATCCTGGATCTGATATGAATGTTTAATATCCAGGATACCAGATACAAGATATAAGATACAGGATAGAGGAGAGAGGAGAGAGGAGAGAGGAGAGAGGAGTATATCCAGGACTCTAGAGTGTAGTCAGTAATTGTCCTGAATAATCCATCATCAACATATGCTGTCTGGCAGAGTGATAGTGATTGTAACAGGAACCCTGGAGAGCCGACAACCAGTTATACATATGTGTAAACACGCCACCCACATTACACTTCACTTCACAGTTACGTCTAGCTTAACATTCAACATTCAACATTTAACATTATTAACAGCAGATAAAACGTACAAGTGTTGCTCTGTTTACATCTGTTCACTATTAATGTCAGCTTTCATCAATTCTCTTCACTTCTCTCCTGAAATGAAGAGTTTTCTAATGGAATATTGCATATTTCAACATTTATCTTAAGAATTGTGCACACACCACTGAAATAAAATAGAATTTTATGAGAAAATGTTAAGGATTGTTAAGAAAAGACATAAATTCTGACCATTCGCGATAAGAATCCTCAGGAGGTAGCACGAGAGTACAAGAAAACAAAGAAACCAATTAAGAAAGTGATGTATTACTGGACTAAGACAAGACAATAAGATGATAACTTGTATTCAATTATTTCTTGGTGTTTTCTTGTATTTTTGTTATAAATCTTCAAGGAACTACTTGTAAAATTGATTTTCTTGTGGTTTCTTTGACATTTTTCCATGGTTTTCTTAAAGATTTCATAAGAAAATTTAAGAAATGCAAGACTCAGAGATGATTGCCTAAGAAGATGAAGATTAAGATTAAAAAGTAAAGGACTAAGATGTAAGGATTCAGGGATGTCAGGGATGACGTGCGATAGATGAGGGTGGCACCACTTAAGGGTGCCAGCCACGAACCGTACGTACCCCCAATCTTCATGTCAGCATGTCATCAACATCTTCATTTCCGTGGGTTCATGACATGACTTCTTGGGTGCCTGCTTGCTCTGGTTCTGATTCATTTCCATCTTTCACGTGTAATTCAAAATTCATAAAAGTTTAGAGTTTAAACTTTATCACTTGATTTCTCAAGGTTATAATTGAGATAAATTAATGAAATTTTGCATGAAGATAGGGGATTTTATGGGTTTTTAGATTCAGTTTACATATTTGAAATATCTCATTTAGTTCTGAAGATATCTTACTTTTTCTACAATAATAATTGAAATTTTATAAAAGTTTAAATTCCAAGTATATCAATTAATTTCATAAGGTTTTAATTGACATAAATTAGTAAAATTTCACATGAACATAGGTGATTCTATGGGTTTTCAGATTCGCTTTAAATATTTAAAATATCTCAAGTAGTTTTGAAGATATTTAGCTTTTTCTATAATAATAATTGAAATAATTCAAATTTTAAAAAATTTTAAATTCCAAATTAATTATTTAATTTCTAAAGGTTTTAATTAAGATAAATTGTTAAAATTTTGCATGAACATAGGTAATTTCATGGATTTTCAGATTCAATTTACAGATTTAAAATATCTCAAGTAGTTTTGAAGATATCTAGCTTTTTCTAGAATAATAATTAAAATTTCATAAAAGTTTAAATTTCAACTTTATCACTTGATTTCTCAAAGTTTTAATTGAGATAAATTGTCAAAATTTTAGATGAACATAGGTGATTTCATGTATTTTCAGATTCTGTTTACAGATTCAAAATATCTCAAGTAGTTTTGAAAATATCTAGCTTTTTCTAAAATAAGAATTTTTCTTTGGTAAAATTTTCGATGAAAATTTCGATTTCAGATAGTTTGAATCATGATAATTGTATGAAAATTTCTATATAATTCCATATACACCTAAAGTTTTTAATATTTCATGTAAAACTCAAATACTCATAATATTCTCAAAAATATTAATAATTTTATAGTAATATTAGAAAATTTCAAAGAATTGCAATTTAAAATTTGTCAAAGTCGGTCAAACAAGAGAATATGAAACGAATTTTGCAACAAAAGGAGCAAGAAGTAGAAAAAGTATAAAAATGTACGAAGGATGAGTGAAGGCATCGGCAGCCAAGTGGAACATTGTCCTTTCTTCAAGGTTTCTTCAGGCTTCTGCCTCTTTCTTCGCTCGTCTGCAGCGTCTCAGCCGCACAACCGGAAAATTTGCGGTGCTTAGACGCTAGAAATTCAATTTGCTACACGAAAACGAAAGCTTTTACTCGTAGGAACGTTTTTATCTATACAAATTTCAATTTTTCCATCGAAAAAATGTCAATAACAAACTGCAAATGTACATGTTCTGGAAGATATTTAACCAAATTTTATTAAAATACAAAATTCATATCTGAATGTGCAATTGTTTACTTGCTAGAAGCATTTAAAGTTTGTAATAATTTACAAAAACTTTAAAATTGATTTTGAAGTACTTGTACTCGTCGGATTTTCATGAAATAAACGGTTTTCAGTTCATATTTTAATTAGTTATTGTTAATTAAACATTATCATAAGATTATTATTATTTATCATAAAAATAATCAAGAAAACATTTGACATTCACGAAAAAACCATTTTTTATTTAAATAATTTTTTTAAACAATTTCCGTAATTATTTTTATAAATATTTTTTGATGGTTAAAAATAAATGTACTTTTTAATGTTGAAATTTTCATTAAATTATCTTAATTATCAACAATGTTATGACGTGTTTAAGTTCATTTTCGTTTGTTTATTGTTATCAATTAATTCCAAAGTGTATTTGCGCATTTGCATGGAAAAACAAGGCAAGAACCAACTTTCCTGTGGGTTTTCAATGCAGTTATAATGAAATTCGTAATAATTATTGTTAGACTCAGTCTCAGTTGGCAATTTCGGGATGAAATCAACATTGGCATGACGTTAATTGCAATTGACTCTGTGCGAAATGCTGGAATATTTCGCTGTCGAATGCAATTGAATTATTACAGCAATATTAATATGACTCACAGGCTGTCGCCTCGCCTAAATACTCGCTGATTTGTGTGTTTGCTATTGATTTCCCACTTGTATGCTAATGTTCCCCCTGTTTTCTCTCAATTTCTTCTTGTTTTCTTCGATGTGCATTGAGGAAAATTTGTGTTTATGACATTTTTATGGACTTTCTTTTATTTTCTTTATCTTTTTCTTTGTTCTTAGTGTTTTTTCATCATTTTGAAGAATTTTTATGAGTTATCTATTGACAAAACACAAAATAACTCTTAAAAACCGTAGAATTCTGTAGTTTTTTGTAGTTAATAAGCAGTTTAATGACATTTCTATAGACTTTTCTTTATGTTTTTCAATATTTTCATTGTTTTTTCATCGTTTTCTATCATTTTCATGAGTTATCTATTGACAAAACACAAAATAACTCTTAAAAACCGTAGAAATTTGAAATTCCATGCACTATTTTCAATGTTTCTTTAAAATTTCTATGATTTTCCTTTGAATTCTGTAGTTTTTTGTAGTTAATAAGCAGTTTAATGACATTTCTATGGACTTTTCTTTATGTTTTTCGTTATTTTCATTGTTTTTTCAATGTTTTTTATCATTTTCATGAGTTATCTTTTGACAAAAAACAAAATAACACCTAAAAACCGTAGAATTATGAAATTCCATGGACTATTTTCAGTGTTTCTTTAAAATTAATATGGATTTCCTTTGAATTCTGTAGTTTTTTGTAGTTAATAAGCAGTTTACTGACATTTCAATGGACTTTTCTTTATATTTTTCGTTATTTCTATTGTTTGTTCATCGTTTTTTATCATTTTCATGAGTTATCTATTGACAAAACACAAAATAACCCTTAAAAACCGTAGAATATTGAAATTCCAAGCACTATTTTCAGTGTTTCTTTAAAATTCCTATGATTTTCCTTTGAATTCTGTAGTTTTTCGTAGTTAATAAGCAGTTTAATGACATATCTATTGACTTTTCTTTATGTTTTTCGTTATTTTCATTGGTTTTTCATCGTTTTCTATCATTTTCATGAGTTATCTATTGACAAAACACAAAATAACTCTTAAAAACCGTAGAACTTTGAAATTCCAAGCACAATTTTCAGTGTTTCTTTAAAATTCCCATGATTTTCCTTTGAATTCTGTAGTTTTTTGTAGTTAATAAGCAGTTTACTGAACTATAGCACAGTAAATACTAAAAATTCTGTACAAAACTGTTGAAATTTTAGATGAAAACTTGAATTTAAAACAGATATTAAGATATATTAGACACACGGCTGCATTTTGATTGCTTCTAGTGCATGGCATCCTTGGAATAGAGCAGTGTATAATGCAGCAAGTGCTTTTTAAATAATTAATGAACTAGCACTACTAGCGCCGTACGTGGCTTGTGGCTGAAGCTGAGACTGAACTTCCCTTGAGTCCTTGAGTCCTGAATTCTGCTAAAATATTCCATTTAAAAGTTAAAACGAGCTTCAAACCGAGCTCACGCTTCCCAGCAAATATTAAACTCGCTATTAAAGCTCAAACATAAATTGCAAAGAAAAATTCAAGAAATTGCAGGAAAAAGCAACAAAAAGAAAGAGTTTGTAAGGGCGTATGACGTTCATGATAAATGATCGTATCTTGTCTTATTTTGTCTTGTCTTATCTGGTTTTCATCTTCGTTTTGCTTGCAAATTATTGTAGAAAATGATGATGATGCAAGAAAACACAAAGAAGAAGAAGAAAACCATGAAGAAAATGAACATTAAGTTCACATTTTAACCCTTTTTCATTGTTTAAACAAGTTTAGATTTAAACACTGCAATTGGTAGAAGTTACTATGACAAAAAATGGAAGAATTGACGTTTTAATTACGACAATTATCAATTAAATTCCGGCTTAATCCAATCGAGATTCTTAAGAGTCCTGGAGTCGCTTAAGGAATAATTATTTCTCGCTGAGAATGGGGATGAAGTGGAACAGGGGCGTGTTGGATATTGATTAGTGATTAACTTTTAGCGTTTGCTTAATTAATCGTCGTTTGGTTTTTATTTTTAGTTATTTGCTTTTTATCTACAATTTTTATGGCAAATTTCACTAAAACTTTAATAACTCAAGAAATAATTAAGATATTTTACTATTTTCTTCAACAAATTATAAAAAATTAACTAATTTGATAAGTGTAATAGAAAATATTTAATAATAATAGTTGTAAACACTAGTAATTAACATTTAAAAATGCGAAAATTGAAATTATTTTAAAAATAATTATTTTTTAGTGTTTTTTAGTTTTTGTTAATTATCTCAGGAAATAATTAAGATATTTTACTAAATTCTTCAACAAATTATAAACAATTAACCAATTTATTAAGAATAATAACAAAAATTTAATAATAATACTTGTAAACACTAGTAATTAACATTTGACAATGTGAAAATTGAAATTAAATGTTTGGAAAGCTGTTAATTTAATGTTTAAGCTTATATCTTCTAAACTAATTAAGATTTTTTAGGTTTCTTTGCAGTTTTTGAAAATTCAGTTCATTATTTATTGATTTTAAACAAAAATGATTAAGTTGTACTTATAATTATTACCGAAAAACATTATTTTAAAAATAATGATTTTCAAGTGTTTTTTTAGTTTTTGTTAATTATCTCAAGAAATAATTAAGATATTTTACTAATTTTTTTAAAAAATTATAAACAATTAACCAATTTACCCTGAATAACAACAAAAATTTAATAATAATACTTGTAAACACTAGTAATTAACATTTAAAAATGTGAAAATTGAAATTAAGTGATTGTAAATCTGTTAATTGAATGTTTAAACTCATATCTTTTAAACTAATTAAGATTTTTTAAGATTCTCTGCAGTTTTAGAAAATTCACTTTATTATTCATTGATTTTAAACAAAAATGATTAAGTTGTATTTATAATTATTACCGAAAACATCATTTTAAAAATAATGATTTTCATGTGTTTTTTATTTTTTGTTAATTATCTCAGGAAATAATAAGATATTTTACTAATTTCTTTAACAAATTATAAACAATTAACTAATTAGACAAAAATAACAGCAAAAATTCAATAATAATAATTGTAAACACTAGTAATTAACATTTAAAAATGTGAAAATTGTAATTAAGTGTTTGTAAAGCTGATAATTTATTGTTTAAACTAATATCTTCTAAACTAATTAAGATTTTTTAAGTTTCTCTGCGGTTTTTGAAAATTCACTTTATTATTTATTGATTTTATACAAAAATGATTAAGTTGTATTTATAATTATTACCGAAAAACATTATTTTAAAAATGATGATTTTCAAGTGCATTTTTTAAATTTTTCTTAGTTTTTGTTAATTATCTCAGGAAATAATTAACGTATTCAAACAATTCTTCCTACGTTAAAAAGTACATTTAACTGCTAATTCAACAAGGTATAAATGAATACCGTGGCTTATACACAACCCTTTGAAAAACAATATTTTAAAAATAATGATTTTCAAGTATACGTTTTTTAAAGTTTTTAGTTTTTGTTAATTATCTCAAGAAATAATTAACTTATTCAAACAATTCTTCCTACGTTAAAAAGTACATTCAACTGCTAATCCAACAACGCATAAATGATTACCGTGGGTCATACACAACCCTTTGAAATAACCCTTTAAACTTCAAACATCTTAACGACTGCAGATACGCCCGCAGTTAATATTTTATTTCACAACCGAGGCACTGAATAATTCAAAGTACATTCATTAAAAGCCACTTTTCAACCCTTTTTGCTTGTATTTTTACCTATCTTTGCACCAATCTGTTATCTGTTATCTCTTATCACTTATAATTAAACACAAAAGATAACTGGCTGAAAGGGTTATACATACATAGGTTATGTTGCTTTAACCCTTTACCTCGTCTGTCCATGTCCATGTTCTTCCCTTCGCTGACCTGATTTTCAGGCGACAAAGACTCAAAACACATGTCTCGTCGTCATTAATATCTGGGTGAACATGATTTAATGCGGCGCAATTCATGCATCGCTAATTATCAGCTAATTAATGTCTTAATTAGCATCTTGCTTTCATTCATTCATTCACTAGTTGCTTCCTTTGAATTTGACTCAACGTTTAAGACTTAAGACTAATTGCTTTAGTTTTTACCTAAAATCCTATAAGATTTTAGGAGAAAGTCGAGTACAGGAAAGAAGAAAAATCAAATAAAAGCTCTAAGAAAGCACAGACTCGGCAGGAAATTACAGTTTTCTTCAATTTCCTCCTTTGACATGCATAGTTCTTGATCTTGCACGCTGCTATCTGCCATTCGTCGTGTTTCTACAAATATTTTAATTAAATTTGTATGCGTCTGCGTCTATCACAAATTTTCTTTTATTAAATTCTTCATAAAATATATTTGAATTTAAATTAAATTAAATATTAAACGAATAACAATTGATTGAATTTTCTAAATGTGAAAGAATTATTTAATTATCGCTTTTAGTTTAGAAGATATATCGCTTTTATCGCTTTTAGTTTAGAAGATATAAGGCTTTAAAGTGGGAATAACGTTTGTTGTTAAATGTCTAATAATTTTTAAATTGTTGTAAAATCTGTAATTCTTGGTCGATTTTAAAATTTTAAACACGATATTAATGTAGAATTTAAGTGGCTATATGGACGTTTTTATTTCATGTAAAAATAATAATTTTCCACAAAGTTACAGACAATTTTCTTAAAAAAGAAAAATTTTAAACAACTTTTTTTAAATAATTTTTAAAATATATAAACAATTAAGTTTAAACAAAAACCAATACGGTTTTAGAAAGCCAATTTAACATATTTTCATATTCTTTTGAGAGAATTACATTATCTTAATTAATTCTAAAGATATAGTCATTTACACCTGTCAACGAATTTTTCTAAAAAATTGGAATTATTGGCAGGAATTTTTTCAAAAAAATAAAAAGTTAAAATCGCTGTAAAAGTCGTAAATATTGATCGATTTTAGAAATTCAAAGACTATTTATAGTTAAATCCACTCACAAACTCACTGATTATATTGATATTATTATATCTAACTTATTAAAAAAGTTATAAACAAATATCTAAAAATTACCTTTAAACTAAACATTTTTGTGAATTGCCTTTAAAAATTGTTGTAAAATGTATAATTCACGGCCAATATTAAAAATTTAAGCACGATTTTAATGTAGAATTTAAGTAGCTATATGGTCGTTTTAGTTGCATACAGAAATAATGATTTTCCACAAAGTTACAGACAATTTTCTTAAAAAAGAAAAATATCAAACAACATTTTTTAAATAATTTTTATAATATATAAACAATTAAGTTTTAACAAAAGCCAATATGGTTTTGGAAAGGCAATTTAACATATTTTCATATTCTTTTGACAGAATTAAATTATCTTAATTAGTTCTAAAGATATAGTCATTAACACCGTCAAGTACTTTTTCTAAAAAATTTGCAATTATTAGCAGGAATTTTTTCAAAAAAATAAAAAGTAAAAAACGCTGTAAAAGTCGTAAATATTAATCGATTTTAGAAATTCAAAAACTATTTGTAGTTAAAATCCACTCACAAACTCACTGATTATATTGATATTATTATATCTAACTTATTAAAAAAGTTATAAACAAATATCTAAAAATTACTTTTCAACTAAACATTTTTGTGAATTGCCTTTAAAAATTGTTGTAAAATGTATAATTCATGGCCAATATTAAAAATTTAAACACGATTTTAATGTAGAATTTAAGTAGCTATATGGTCGTTTTAGTTACATGCGGAAATAATAATTTTCCACAAAGTTACAGACAATTATCTTAAAAAAGAAAAATTTCGAACAACATTTTTTAATTAATTTTTATAATACATAAACAATCAAGTTTAAACAAAAACAAATACGGTTTTAGAAAGGCAATTTACCATATTTTCATAATCTTTTAAGAGAATTAAATTATCTTAATTAGTTTCAAAGATATAGTCATTTACACCTGTCCCAAATTTTTCAAAAAAATTTGCAATTATTAGCAGGAATTTTTTCAAAAAAATAAAAAGTTAAAAACGCTGTAAAATTCGTAAATATTGATCAATTTCAGAAATTTAAAGACTATTTATAGTTAAAATTTGCTCACAAACTCATTAATTATATTGATATTATTATATCTAACTTATTAAAAAAGTTATAAACAATTACCAAAAAATTACCTTACAATTAAACATTTTTTTAAATTGCCTTTAAAATAAACAATAAACAAATTACATATACATTTTTATATATCATTTTAAAGATAATGAACCAAACTTTCAAAATCCCAAGGAAAATTTTAATTAACTTAATTAGTTTTTAAGATATAAGCAAATAACCCAATGTGATCTTCCCACTTCCCACTAATTTAAGCACTCACTAACTGACATTCCTCTCAATTAATTTCAACTGTCGATTGATACATGGCTCTATGGCCAGATAGACCACCCAACAAACACAACAGCTATCATGTTTGCCTAACCATCAACTAGTTCCTCGTTTGCATATAACATTTATTCTCCGTCGGCGTCGACTTCGGCGTCGCGACGCTTTGGCTTTGGCTTTGCACATATACCAATATTGTTTGCATATTCATAGCAGACTCAGCGATAAACTTGATTATTACACGCCTAGGACAATAATCATTACTCTTACCAGTTTATCTGTCTCTCTGCGTCGGTTTATCTGTCAATATGCACACTGGGTTGCATTTCCAATCAAATCCAAGCAGACAGGCAACCAACACTACACTTCACTGCACTTCACTTCAAATTAAACCAAATCTCACGAATTCTAAATTGAATTTGACACTTTCTGCCAATCAATCAATCAATCAATCAATTAAGCACTGTTTTTAGTTAATTAACAGATATCTCCATTAATTACGAGTTGTCCTTCGGTTTGTGTCGGTTTACATCGTTTGGCATCGTGTTTTTTGATTTTTCTTAGAGTTTTGAGGCTTTTTGACGCGATTTCTGCAATGAGAAGCGACACGAGGCAAGGGCTCACTGCGGAGGGCGGCTAACAAGTGACGGCAGCGCCGTGGGGCGGCCACCCCGCCGCCGCCGGCGCGAAAAAGGTCGGAAACCGTCGAGCATGCCCGAGTGACGCGTTGCCGTCAATTTATTGATGTCAATCCTGCCTCCTGCCTCCTGCCTCCTGCCTCCGCCTTCAATGCTCATATGCATTTTCTCATTAGTCCATTGGCAATTATAAAAAGTGCAAAGTTTGACTTTAAAACGTCATATGTCAAGAACCAATTGACGTATATTTTTGGCACTTGCATATTTAGAAAGGCCAATAAATTCTGAATCGATTGATATATAACATGCCCGAAGGCGATAACGCTAAATAGTTTAAAATAAATCATGAAAATAAAAATGTTTGATCGATCTGCGCAGTTTGTTTTCTCTGCTTTCTTGAAGGCTGCAAGTTATTTCTCAGTGGCTGCGTGTTCAGCCTTCGTGCGTGCGCGTTCTTTGATCGTCGAACAATAACACTCCAAACAACTAACAAGCTTTTGCTTTTTTCCCTGACTTTCCTCGACTTTTATGAAAAAAATCACAAACAAACAACAAGCAACCAACGACGTGAATTCATTACGAATGCAATCGATTCCCTCGTTTCTCTGCACTTATTCATCTGCAGCTGGTGTTTCAGTGGATAATCCACCGGAAATTATGCTTTTTCTGCATAAAAATAAGGATTTTTCCTTCTTTCACGAACAAAATTTCCTAGATTCCTTGTCAATTGGATTTATTATACGGAAACCGTGCATTTTTCTGTACAACTGCTCATGGCATGTCCCCAATGGAGTTGCACCTTGTTTTCTCCCACTTTCAAGAAAAATCAAAGAAAAACTTTCGAATTTTTCTTTGAAACTGCATCGTAGCGCCCTCTTATACCAAAAAGGCGAAGCTTACCAATTGACAGTTTGTAGGTTAAGTCTGCTGCATACGTATCCGTAGTTCGCCAGTTGCTTTTTCATTTGATTTCATTTCATTTCGTTCTCATTTCCTTGTTGTTATCATGTCCGGGCAGTGGGAAGTCGTCGGCAAGAGGAGCACCCGCAAGGAGAAGGACAAAGACAAACCCTCGAAGGGGGCCCTTGAAACTCAGCAGAGGCTCATAACCAATGTAAAGGTGGAGGATGTCTGTGAGTTTCTGCATTTACACCTTACAAAGCCCTAGGTTGACATGTTTTCTTGCAGTGCCCATGTCCCAGTTGAAGAACCTGTACAATACGAAGGAAGGTAAGAAGAAACCTGCGGTAATCAGCCAAGAGAAGAACCCTAAGAAGGCAACGAAACCCGCTGCGGTACCACCGCCAGCGCAGAAGGAGGTGAAGCCTCGCCATTTCAAGTCGGTTGAGGCGGCGTTCAGCGCCCTGAAGCCGGAGGACTTGGCCAGTGCGTTCGAGACCAGCCGAGTGGTGTATCCTAAGAGCCCAGTGGTGTGGTTGCACTCGGTGGGGCAGTTTTTGAACGCCAACTTGACGGTTGACGTCCCCGATGTCACATTCCCCAGCAAACCGGACAATTACCCGATGTCGGTGATGCCCAGCGCCTTGAAATCCATCCTGGAGAGGAACGTCAAGCAGGTGGGCACGCAAAGTTGCCTACAGTGCTTCGACCTCTGCCTGACGAGCATGGCCAGCGACATGAACAAGAACCTCGGGTCGATGTTAGGTTATAAAGTGCTTTTGCAAGCTTTATCACAGGTCTTAGGCGGCTGTATCTTGGTAAACGCGCAGAAATACGTCGCCCTCAGGAACTCCTACCAAAATAGGGCTCCAATTGGCCTCTCCATCTTGTGGGTTCTGTCCCAAAATGGCCTCAACAGTGATTTTCAAACAGCTTTTAAAGGTTTGCCGTGCCCTCCGCCATCTTATTTCACGCTTTTGTTCATTATGACGCTTTTTTGGTAGTTTACGAAGAATTCATGGCTTCCTTGGTGGAATCCAAGCATTACGCTAAGTTTGTCCATCAATACTTGTCAACTGTCATTCGAAAATACGCCAGGAAGTCGGAAAAGTGCTCCTTGGAGCAATATTTCAAGCTTTTGGAGCTGTCAAAAGACCTCCAGGAGTCGCTGCCTCTGCTGACGCGCATGCTGATGGAGGACCAGCCCCAGCGGGCGGCGGTCCTGGAGCCTTTGATGAAGAAACTGGACAAGGCGACTGGGCACACCCTCAAGAACCTCCTCAGCGAGGCGGTTTGCCTCAGTTTGGGGGCCGAGGAGAGCCTGAAAGCGTACGAAAAGTGCTACTTAAGGCACCCCCAGGCCTCCAGAACCTTCTTACGATACATAGGTACGGCAACACCGCAGAAACCTGTAGGAATCATCATGTTTTGCTTGCTTTTCCAGAGGAGAACTGGAAAGTCCTATCCGGGACTTTGAGTCAGCAAGAGTTAACGCACTTGCTGTTTGTGCTTGAGCTGAGCGTAGATGGCCTCGGAAATAGGCATGTTGGTGGGAATGAGGATGCGATCTTGACGAACTGCCGAAATATTACAAAAGTAAGTAAAAGTTTTGAATTGTATTTGGAGTTTGACAGCCTTGACAGAATGCAAATGGCCGCTGTGGGCTGTCATTCAGTGAGGTTATTTGTGTTTATTTGGGGGATTGATTCGTGAATATTTATCAAAAGATGACCTTTGGGCACGTCTGCGGTGATTAATTAACAATCACGCGTTGATTTCGGGTAATAATCATTAAATTTTAAGTTTTAACGTGTAACGTCATTATTGCGCAAGCGCGAGTGCCATTCAACATTCAATCAATAATTGGGTTTTGTAGAAATTGCGATTGAAAATGGCCGGACAGAAGAAGAAGCGACAAAGCTCCAAGTGCAAGTATCTGTGGGGGCTTCTCCTGGTCCTGGGGGGCACGCTCCTGGTGCTGGACGTGCAGAAACATGGGGGCTGGAGCAACTGCTCGACCTCCAAGGCGCTGAATCGCAGCGGCGTCTACGAGTTCTCGAATAAAGCGCTGGAAGGCGTGCAGGCACGGCTGGAACATACGTTTCCGGGCATCTCGGAGGGCACCAGGCAGCTCACGACCCCCTATATCCAGTTGGGCCGCGATCTCGGCGTGATCTTCTCCAATGTGGTGTGTAATGCCCGAGACGCCATCTTGGCAAAGACTCCTCTTCTTCTAGAAACGGTAAGTCAATGACCTGCGCATGTTTGCAGTTTTATTGACACTTTCTGCCCTTTAGGTGGACACATATGCCCCTGGCTTGATCAACAAGACGCAGACATTCTGCAAGCAGACGTGGACAGTGACGGTTGACCATTTGAATGATGGTTATGTGTATCTAACCACAAAAGTCTTCGTGTAAGCATCCATTTTATTATTGTTTCGTTTGAAATTGGTTTTGACTTCAATTTCCAGGGGGAAACTAGCACCGGAAGAAATACAGAAAACTGTAATGAACTCGGTGGATTTTGGAGTCGCTAAGGTGCAAGAGGGATACTCATGGGTGTACAATAAGATACAAACGAGCCTGCGTTAGACGTGAAGTTTCGTCTCAATTTCTTATCATTCCATTGCATTCCGCTTTGTACATTCTGTATTCATCTGTAAATGCATGAAAAAGAGAGAAAGTAAGTAAGAAACGAGTCATGGATGTGCATTTGCGAAGAACATGCGCTGGGTGTTGTCGTATATCCGCCGGCAGAGATCCTCCGGGTCTGTTCCTTCTTCCTCCTCCTTCAGTTTGGCCACAATGTCGAAAACTTGCCTGAAAAGTGTAAGATTTAGTTTGGAACCCCATTTGTCAAGCTCCCCAAAGGGGTACAGGGCTGGGAGAGGGTTTAAAATGACCGTCAAGGGGTCTAGTTTGTTCATGTTAAGTTTCATTAAGATGGGCGTTGGGGTTCCCGAGGGATGCGCAGTTTTGTGAAATGGGTTGGAAGTGGGTTTGTGGGTCTTTCAGAAGTGGCACAGGGTTGGGGATTGGTTCAAAAGGTCCTCTAGGTAATGGACTTCCTTTGGGTGAAAAGCCCATCAAAATATTCCTGCTGGTTCCCGAGGGATAAGCATTTTTTTAGGAAATTTATTATTTTTATGAGGAAAGTTATTGATTGACTTTTTAGGGGCCGATTGTGCCACTTCTAAAAGGGGTACAAAGTTGGGCCAAGTGTCAAAATGACCATTGGTCAATGCACTTCCCTCTGGTGAAAAGCCCATCAAAATATTCCTGCTGGTTCCCGAGGGATAAGCATTTCTTTAGGAAATTGATCATTTTTATGAGAAAGGTTATTGATTGACTTTGAGGGGCCGATAGTGTCACTTCTAAAAGGGGTACAATGTTGGGCCCAGTGTCAAAATGACCATTGGTCAATGCACTTCCCTCTGGTGAAAAGCCCATCAAAATATTCCTGCTGGTTCCCGAGGGATACGCATTTCTTTAGGAAATTTATCATTTTTATGAGAAAGGTTATTGATTGACTTTTTAGGGGCCGATTGTGCCACTTCTAAAAGGGGTACAATGTTGGGCCAAGTGTCAAAATGACCATTGGTCAATGCACTTCCCGCTGGTGAAAAGCCCATCAAAATATTCCTGCTGGTTCCCCAGGGATAAGCATTTCTTTAGGAAATTTATCATTTTTATGACGAAAGTTATTGATTGACTTTTTAGGGGCCGATTGTGCCACTTCTAAAAGGGGTACAATGTTGGGCCAGGTGTCAAAATGACCATTGGTCAATGCACTTCCCTCTGGTGAAAAGCCCATCAAAATATTCCCGCTAGTTCCCGAGATATAAGCAAAATTATGGATTGTTACCTGATATTAGCCGGTTCATTCCTGCCTTTGATCATAGCCCCATCCTGGAACTTTTCCTTCTTAACCAGCTTCCCGAAGAAGCTGTCCTTGGATATCAACGGGTACCCAGCATGCGTGGGGCGCACCTCGCAATAGGGGCAGTCGGTCTCCAGGAGAATCCTGTCAACGGGCACCTTGCGGACCACGTCCAGGTTCTTTTGCGTTTTCAGCGAGCATCCATTGATCCCAATGGAGTATCCCATGTCCAGGAAGGCCTGCGCCTCCTCCAGGCTGCCGTCGAAGGAGTGCACCACGCCTCTGGTGCCCGGGAAGTCCCTCAGGATCTGTACCAAGTCTTCGGCTGCATTGCGACAATGCAGGAAGAGCGGCAGCGAGATCCCTTCACGCGTGAGCCCCAGCTGCGCCCGCAGGTACTTCCTCTGCGTCTCTGGGGGGCAAAACTGCACGCGGTCGTAGTCCAGCCCGCATTCCCCCAGAGCAACCACCGTCTCCCGGTGCCCTTCGATCAGTTCCGGAAGGCCCTGCAGGTAAGTCTCTGGGTCAGCGTCGAATTCTGAGCATCGCGTTGGATGACAGCCCACAGTCGTGTACAAATTCACTGAAATTTGAGAGATTTGAGCGTTTTGAGAGCAGTTTCTTAAGGAATTAGTAGCGTATGTACCATCTTTCTCAGCGAGTTTTAAGGCTTCTTCGCTTGATTTTAAGCTTCCACCAGTTATTATCACCTTTTGGAGGCCTGCATCCCAAGAGCGCTGCAGCATTGCAGGGAAATCGGTCTCATGTTTCCGCTTGCCATTGTATATCCCGGAAAAACAGGAATCTGTCAAATTCGCCCCAATATCTGCAATATTTATACCTTATTAGTGCTCATTTCCTTGCGTAAACGCAATTATTTACAAGAGCTTAAAGAGGAAAGCGTACTTTACCAATGAATTTACGTAGTGCTGTCATTATTTGGCCTAGGTTATGCATGTGCGTAGAGAAATATGGTATTTCCGTCTCTGTCTTTCGTATTGATTTGTAAATATCGCGTGAATTAACACAGGTAGGGTATTTTACTCTGGTTATATATATGATACTTGTTATACTTTTACATAGCATTTGAAAGTTTAATTTAATTACTCCCGTATTAATTAAGATAAAGTTTGGAGGTTTTTAACATCAGAAAGTACATTTAATTACAAACTCGGAAACGTATATTAGCACTTTATAGCAAACCCGGAAGTATGCTTAAATTGCAATTGAAAATTTAGTTTGCTCTATGCTCACCTTTGTCAGTCTTTTCAAAGCTCGTCTAACGTTTTTTTGTTAATTACTCCAGAGGTAATTAAGATACAGCTTTGCGGTTTTTAGCACAATTAAGTACGTTTAATTACCATTCCGGAAGTATATGATTGAACATTCTACTAAAACAGGAAGTACTTTTAAATTGCATTTGAAAATTTACGCAAATTTTACTTAAAGCTCGTCTATTTTGTTCAATATTTCCTGAAGCATA
>NBZA01001546.1:0-17074 GCA_003054995.1 Aleochara bilineata
AGTATCAATATTATCGGTTTACTCCTCGTCTCCTTCTTCCTGTTTCAAAACTTTATCAAGCAATGCGCAGTTTCTATAGAAATTTCTATTCCTAGTAACATTGACATATAGTTTTTTTATGAATAAAGATTTAATAGTTATCTAAGCAACTAATGCTGTAAGTCGAAGTTTCAGCAGATTTTTTCTGCATTTCTCTTGATATTCAAGTTATCGAGAATCCACTGTATTGATATTAGTAGTTTAATTAAGTAAATATTGTTTATTGAAAAAAAAGGGTTTTGTGAATTTAGATCTAAGAGAGAAGATTTAAAATATACGATTGTTTCTAAATGGCTTTCTAAATCAATATACGAGTATTTTCTCTGCTATTTGTAGTATTGGGCCTTCAGAAAACAAACTACATACATACTTAGATCCGACTTTTCACATTGTTGGACTATGAGCTAAAATTCCAGACGCAATAAAAAATTTAATAAAAGCACTTGAATGTCTTTTGAAGCAACTCGTTGCAACATAAAGTTATGATGTCTATTTCTGTCTTCTATTGTGCGAAATGTACCATAAATATTTATCAAATAACTTGGCCTGTTTCATTTAACAAGAATAGTATCTGCATCATTATATATTCCTCTTATATAATTGCTGCAACTTTTAGCAAGGAGTAGCTTGACTTTATGAATATTCTATAATGATGTATTAAAATGCCTCAGAAGTGCGCTTAGAAAAATGTTGTGATGTTATTTTAAAATATTTTATAGAGGAATAAAACTGCAAGACTAATAAGTTCAAAAGAACTTGTTTAATTATTTCTGAACAATATAGGGGAGAGGTGGGTAATTTGGACCAACACTTAATTTGGACCGCACTAGTTTCCAGAAACTGATAAAATCTGTGCAATTTTTGATAGGCAACTTTTTTTTCTCTAAGACTAGACATGCTATGCAATCCTGTTTGTGAAAATATGTTTCACGGTTACTCCGATAAAAATGTTTTTTGTTTGACCAAGACAACAATCTATTATTTCGACGTTAGAGTGAATGCCGTTAATTTGTCTAAAAGTAAGTAATTGAAATTCTTATTATATCATAAAGCCCACTTATTCATCTACAATTAACAGTAACGATTTTAAGAGATTTTGTTAGTTTTAAGTTTTTGTACAATATCAAGCAAAAAATATTCAAGTTTCCCATGTTGGACCAAACGTAGTTGCCGAAATTCGACTGCAGAATTGAATAGGCATATATGTACAGATGACCAATTTCCGGCATCTAATGTTTTGGAACTTTCAGAAAACCTTGTAACAACTTCTAGCAGTGATACTGCTAATGTTAAAAAAAGTGATAACGAAATTAAACGATTTAAGGACACTTTTTGATGAAATATCACCTCGAGCAAAGAAAAATATAAATCAAAATAATTCTTCGCGTTCTCGTTGTGCACTAAGAGCCCAGAGAACAGTAGAAACAATAATCAACCCTTCTGTTGCAATTGCCAATAAGAAATCTAATGTTCTAATTTCGGTCCAAATAAAGAAACCGGTTCCCTAATTTGAACCGATTAGACGATTTTTTTTCACACAGTCATTTTTAAGTGTTATAATGTAATTTTTAAGTTTCATAAATGGGTTTGTTTTGCAGGTACTCGTAGTAAGTTTCGTTTCCAATACAAAAATTTTAGTAATATTTATCCGATGCTTTCGTAAATTGTTCCAAATAAAACTAAAATCAGTGATACCAAAAAAACATTAGAGTAAAAAATAAATAGTTACTATTCTGATAAGTAACAATTACTTAAAACCTACAAATTAATGGTTTTAGTATAATTTAGAAAATGCCAATATTACTTAAAGGATCTACAATTAGAATAACCACGTTAGTACAGTAGAAGAGGTAACTCATCAATCTAATTTTAATATCATATGGTGTATATATATCATAATTACTATGCAATTAATTATAATCATTAATATTCTCTTAGAAGCTCACGCTTAATTCAAGAGGATCATGTTGTCCTGGGAATATAAATAGAGTAGCTCTAGAATAGTTTGATATTGTAAATTATACTAAAAACAGATACTACTTAATAAAATATTAATCAATGTTTTGTGATGTTTTAATTAATGTAAAGTCCTGAAGAAGCATTCATAATTCCAGTCGCAATTTAGAAATTTATATTGTACGTGAAAATTAATAAATTTCTTAATTGGAATCGCTTTTCCGTATTCTAATATCACTCAAGTGCCAGGTAACGTAAGCTAATTGTATGAGAAAGTCATGTAAATACCCTTGATTTATTCCAATTTTACTCAAGATTTTTTGTCTTTTACAATATAAAAATTCAAATTAAGACATGTGTTTGACACCGTTATAAATCACTTCTACTTGATCTAAGATCCACCACTGATACGCATCGTTGGAATTTGAGATCATGTCAGTATCAAGTCTCTAGACCATTCGGTCTAGTGATACACATGATACCACGGATTCGATTTCAGACAAACGACACGAGACACATGACATTGATGACTCAAGATATCTCTCGCAACACACCCTGTGTTTATGTGTTAAAGCGCATAAATTCCGTTCCGAAAAGAAAATAATTGTATCCGTTTTTCAATTGATTGTACATAATGTTGAGAATCATCACACTCTTGAGAGTGCTTGCCATCACATCGTATATCAAGTAGTTCAAGAACTTTCATGTTCGTATGTTTTGACGCAAATCTAATCATAACACATATGCCTTTCTAAACAGAGAATATTCTCACGTACAAGCATTTGCACGCTTTGTTAGCTTAATTCCCAGCGTGGCACCCGCATTTCCACATACGAGTGCACATATTGCAAATACTATTAGACAATACAAAATCTGATAAGTTATTTTAAATAAATAGCTGACAAATATTATCCTAAACGTTTAATTACTGGTTTATCTCATTACATACCTACCACAACGAAGATAATTAACTATTGCAAACTAATCCATCAAAGGGATTGCATCTTAATAGGACTTCCAACGGGCAAAGACATACACAAGTCTTGCATTGAAAATATGTTAACATTTGCAAACTTGTGTAAATGAAACCTGTATATTTTTAAAAATAATTCACTTATTTGTTTATTCATTCTAAATAAATCCTTTTTAACTTATGTCAATAACACTTCTTCACATACGTTTGGATAACAGTCTCGATATTTTCAAATAGACGCAGACGTCGCGACGGTTCAAACGCTACTGACGCGCCCCAGACTCCCGACGCTCGAGCAGCGCCGCGACGCCGCTGCGGGAAAATGTCACACCAAGGCTGCTACCGCCGGCGGCAGCGGCGGCGGCGTCGTTCTTTCAAGTTTAATTTACATGCAAGTTATGTGTTCATTTGCAAGTCACAAAACTCCCTGCGGAAAAAAAGCCTTCCCTGCAGAAGGGTTTGATTCAGATGATTGGACGTTAACGCGCCCGCTCTACGATCACTGACATTTGTGTAATTGCGCGTCACAATTATCGACATTTCTTTAAACGTGTTGTCACTCGCGTCACGTTTCAAATTCTAAAAAATCGTGTAGGCCTTTCTGCACTTCATAGCATAAAAAGTTTGCTTGTTCACTGATGCTATTTACATGTTAACGAGTTTTTCCTGTTAGACAGGCGCTGATTGATTGCTTTTTGAAGAATATATTTCAAGCCTTTCAGGTTAAGATGAGACTATTTTTTGAAGAATTCAATTCAATAAAGGCCCTGTTTTGTATACAAAAGACAGCCTTCAAGTTATTTTTCTGCAAAAGTGTGCATGTAAAAAGGATAAAGAAGGATAAGTTGGGTTGGCTGTTCAGAAGCTCTAATGAAGGTAACTGATTTAAGGTAAAGTAGAGTAATACTATTCATCATATATGGACGCTTGAGCTAATCTCTGGCGGCCGCGGCGCACCGAAGCGCTTTAGCACTTCGAGTAACCTATCGATTACTGCAAAAGCGTCAGTGTGATGGAAAAACACTACGGAAATAGGAAGCGCATTAAGGATATTGAGAATCAGCTCGCGTCGCGCATTTGCACATTATCTACAGCTGACATTCCGCAATCAAGTTGATTTATTCTTGGTGGAAGTATTCATACGTATCTGGAATTATTATAGCTGATACCTATACTTACTACAAATAACCAAGCAAAATCAATTGCATCAAATTAAGTGTTCTTCTTGGAAGGTTCGTTATAGAATTCATAATTATTTTTTTTTGAACGTATCAAAGCTGTAAAACTGTCAAAGTGGATTAAAACGCCCAAGGCAAGTAAAATAGGCGTTGACCACACATTTACAGAGGGTAAGAAATTCAGAAAAAAGTATATAAGATGTAAATATAATGTAAAATAATTTGTGTCACTCAGTCCTTATGGATTAGACCGATTTAGACGTAGCAGATTATTGGTGCAATGCAAATAATAGGCAGTTTCAAATTCTTAGGTGAAAACTATTATAAGTGAGTACTAAATATCTCCAAGTTAGAGAGATATAGGTATATTTTTAGGTAGGTTCAAAATTCTACTCGACGATTGATGGTTTTACAACTTATTACATTCTAAAGAAAATCCTGGTATAGCATACAGTCAACACATTATTTTTGGAAGATCTAGCTTATAAATTCGTTTCTCTTAATGAAAAACAGACAAATAACAAATTTAGCATTGAAGTCATGAAATTACTCTTCTTATAAGTTCAATATGTACTTGGGAAGTTTGTCGTTGGTCCTCTTAGTAATCAGTTTTCTTCTCTACTTCTAGAAACTTAATTAAGAAAAGTTGACTTTGTTTAGTTACTATCTCGTATTCAATTAATTGAATGGTGTTTGTTGTTTAAGAATATTTTCGCAAAACTATTTACATAACCCATTAGAGCACTTCTATCCTTGAAAATGGGTTTATTCAACTTGGTATCTCGTATGAAATATATTAAATTGCCCAAGTGCTGGTCGTTTTCTCTTCTATTTTTGGCTTAAATGGGTAGTTTAATTCCATCAGATAGACTTGTTTTTATTTTAGTTTAGTCATCAAAAGTGTTAACAAATGTCCAAAAAGGCATAACTTATTACAAATTTCAAGTGAGTAGCTGCATTAACCTTGCGCAGAAGGATGATGAATAGATAAGGCTGTCGCGACGCGGAGGCAGCATAAGCGCTAGCGCGTGTATTTGAAATTCTCCGGATGTGCGACGCTTGATTCCATCGCGTCCTGTCAGCCTCCAGCCCAGCGCAGCGCAGCGCCTCGTATGCAAAGTGTTGGGCTGCGTAATAAAGCGTTATTGCAGTTGTGCCTTCTCGCCAAGCCAACTCCTTTCCCTTTACGCGACGGACGCGTCCTCAATTTCAAATGTTTTTCCAACATTTGCAGCATTTGCGTTGACTTGCTGATATTAAATACGATTAGATGCCAGTGGCTGATCAATTTATCAGAGGAAATAAATTCTCTTATTTCTACGATTTATTATAAATGAAAACAGGTTGCGCAGTTTTTGTTTGTTAGAATATATTCACAGTATGGTAATCAAGGCAGTGGCTCTCATCCGTTCATCTATTTGCATAACTAAATTCACCCGCTCGCAAAGTTTGTGCCTTATTGTACCCAACATACTTGACTTCTCCTTCAAGCTGAAGAGTGAAAAAGCAAACCTAAACGAAGGTACTTCTTGCTCTTAATGCTATTTAAACATCCTTCAACATCCTTGACTGCATTCTACTCAGATTTGAAAGCGTACCAGGATGTGCACTCTGTCGCAATGCTTTAAAAGATTAAGCTTAAGCTTTCTTATGACTCTATTAATTAAATTAAATCGTATTCCTTCTGTTGCTTATTAAATTTTAATATAATTCAAGTAAGTATTACAATTAAACATATTATTATTTTGCCAGAAGCAGCCGAAATACAATAGCAGTCATGAAACGGATTGTTCTAGTTACTAAAGTCTAGTATATTACATATTGAAATCTAAATTATCTTTGGGATCGCAAACGTTAATTTTATGTTAATATTGTAGTTAATTAAGTCATAAAATCAATACTAAGATTGTTCCGACTATGCGGTCGCCGCCTCCTCCAAGATCTAAACACAAGAACAAGCGCAACAACAAGAGAACAAAACAATAAGCGTCCAACTATTCTGCTTCTGTTGTTTCAACGCAATATAACTCGCTTAATCTAATCTATGTTTACGGTTTGCTCTACATCCAGGACTAGACGGCTTTGTGCAGATCTCATCTTATTTTCTCGTCCGTTTTATCCACGATGACAAGACCAAAAAATGTCGTTACTTAAACTTTCCGATAGAAAGGTGAAGAGAAGTAATGTATGAAATATGCTGTTATTAGTTTGTTCTTTTATTATGTTCTAGTCTATGCAATTCACTTCACTTCGCACCAATATTTCCGGCTTAAGGTACAAAAGCAGCTACCTCGGAGTAGTCGAAGTTGTTTGGTTTAGAGATTTACAATTTTCCAGTTAAAATAATGGCAAGTGCAAAATGGTGTGTTAACACGTTGGGGACGGCGTGACGGCACATGTTTGTCACAAAATGCCATGACAGAGATAGGGAAAGTGTTAGGGTATGTCATTGATCTAAGCTAAGAGATGCTTTTTTTACCCTACCTGGCAACGTATCCTTTTTTACAACTTGAAAATTATGGATAACCAAAAAATATTACCTAAACAATGAACAAAATTGACTAAAAACCTGCTAAAACTGAAAAGAATTAGGTTTCCAGTCTGGAATTAATATTTCATCTTCAATACTTTAATCAAATCTTTTAACAAACAAATGTTGCAGTTTCTGAATTCTTTTTTGCTTTGCTGTTACTAGGTTTTTGCATCATTTTAGTATGAGTTTGTTTGGTATGCGTTGAATGCATTCCGCTGTCAGGATGCCTCTGGCAACCAGTTTACTTAACGTCACCACGCTCGACTTGCACCGTTTATTATTGCATTCTCCAGGCATTGCCTCAGTGGCACACACTAATAGTCGTGTCGTTGACGTTGCTCATCAATCAGTCTAAAATTAATGATATGTACTTTTTATCCTGCAGAAGGACTGTGTTTTGTATAATTTTATCAGTCGTCTTCATAGCGCCAAACGCCTTTATATTATTTTACGATTATATCGCCGTTATCTGTTTTTGTGTTTACAATATTAATTTTGCTAAATAAACATAGGTACATACAAACAATAAATTTACTTTATAGGAATATTTACCTATATTCAATTTATTAAAAACTTCGAGAACCGAAAAATGAAGACAAACAAGAATATTTGCAGGAGGAAATAGATAAAGTTCATGCGTAACTCGTTGTTAAAAGTTCTGTAGAGTGAATGAATTGCGTTAAATTCATCCACTTATTTGATTTTGTTTTTTTACTTTTTATTGCACATGTTTTTCTTTTGTTTATATTATTTTGCTTTACTATAATATTGTAGTTTTAAATTAATTGTTCTTATGTTGAAAAAGAAAGCCAGTAAATATGTGAAATGTACTTAAAATGTTCGATATTAGCTTAACATACTGGGTTAAAACAATAGTTGCTGTACAATTTCGAATAAATAAATGATTGTGAAACCAAGCCAAACAGCAATATAGCTGACAAGAGTTCTTCTACTTTTTCACACAAAAAGAACTCCACTGCGCCTCTTGATATACCTACATATGTACTTATATCGAGATTAGAAGCAAGATGATGCTGAATGGGTGCGAACACTAGTGCTTGGTCCAGCCAATGGATTCTGGATAGACACTTAATGATGTTAAGTATTGAATTAACATCTGTATATTGTGCAGATGGACAAGAGTGCTTCATGCGTATGTTCAGAATATGTACCTAAACTTGATCGCCCGGAAAGTGCAGCAGTGTTTATGGCCATACAGCTGGTAACCCTTATAAGAATGGAAGTTTTAACGTGTTCATGGCATGTAAAACGATTTGTTGAGTTTGTTTGTCAATATCTTTGTCAATAAAAAAACTTCCACATGAAGAGAAATAGCTATTCTGTTTCAATTAATTGTCCAGTAAGACGTAAAAGTCTTTCAAGAATAAACACTAATTAATGTAAAAGGAAGGTTTAGCAAGTTTATCTTAACTAAATTTAGGTATGTTTAATTTCTAATTATTGTTGTAGAAACATACAAACAATTCTTATTAACAAATACAGCAATTAGTTCATTAAAACTGAATCATTAAAAGTTGCAAACACAAAAAAAGTAGGTAAATAAAACTTTATGCTAACAGAAAATCACTTAATAAACGCTATGATTCTGTATGCAAAGTTGCAGAAGCTCTCAGTGTGTAAGAAATTATAACTAGTTATTAGTACTGGCGCAGTGGCTAAAAGATGCTAACATAAATTACAAAACTTGTCAAAAAGTTATTAAAGAATCTGTTAAAAACAATATTTTATTTATGATGATGTTACATGTTCCATGTTTTAAATATTAGGTATAGGTTCGGTTATTATTATTGATTATATGTACATAGGTATAACCATATTAAATTATATTACCAAATTTAGTTTAGTTTTTAATTAAAGAAAGGTTTTACTGCCTAAGATTAGTTGGGTTGGGTTAATTTGCTAGTATGTACTTATTGGTGTTTGAGATTCAAGTTCCTCATAGTGTTTCCTAGATGTATTTACACAAACGTGTTGTGTTTTCCTGCCAGTTAAACAAATTACCACCATTTCGCAGAGAGAACCTGAAACTGACGCTAGTCAGAAACACGATGGTTAGATGGTACGGTAATCTGTCTTTTCCCACACTGAGAAAAGAACTGTTGTTTTAGTTTTAGATATTAAACACCAACAATCACTTTCGTCAACTATATAGAATGACAAGCAACATTTAAATATTATACTTATATATTTATTGGATTTGTTTAATATCTTTAAAAACGTGCTACATTTGGCTGATAAAATGCAATTCTTTAAATACATAGCATGTAGCCAGTAGCACTAGAAATTCGGAGGTAGTTTTTTCCGAAAAATGTTAGTTAAATTAAAATTTGAAGACACTAGTGTGTAAAATAATTCATACCAGAATCCACCTGGATAGAAACTAATATCTACACTAATAACACACCAAGTATCAAAACGAATAAATGATTTTTAGTACCTAAACACACCTGGATTTTTTCGCAGCCCGCAGTGTGGTAATTACTGTCTGAACCAGTGGTTCCCAACTTTGTTTGTGCCGTGCCCCACTTTAGCGTTTCTAAAGTTTTTATGTACCCCAGTTTTATCAAATTGCCCCCCTGTGGGGCGTAGGCCCCACGTTTGGAAACACGGGTCTAAACCTTCCAAATATGTGCTTTTACAAAAGTAACAATATCTTACGCAAATACACAATAAAATGTACAACAATTTAAGGGAATTAAAACCAAAGCTATGCAAATCCATCATCATCTACTTATTGTTTAGATCTTGTTGGCAATTTAATTACCTATTTGAAAAAATCATGTATTTCATTTGACTAATTGAAAAATAATCAAGTCTGGAGCTATATCTTATAACAACTTGGTAACAAAAGTTTGCACATAGGTATATAAGTAAGTATGAATTAGTTATTCGTTCTATATAGTAAGATATTTATGGCGTTTCTATACTTAGAATATTCAAATAATAGTCTAATAACATAATATTAAAATACTATTAATGTTTAAATAACAGATTTATATTTATAATTAATTAAATTTAATTAATGTCAAACTAGAGATAAGTATTATATATTACTGTAGGTACTAATTACTTTATACCTGTTGATTGTTGTCCCGCGGGTACCAGCAGGTTGTGTGAAAATCCTTCTTATTGTACACGCCATACTAGAGCTTTCTCATCACGTCGTAAGACATTAGGGACCACCGCAATACCAAAATACAAGATGCAAATGAATAGATAAAATCTAAACATATACCTACAAAACATAATATATGGGAGAGTAGCCCAGGATGGACCGTTTTGAGTTTTTTAAATTTTATGCGAATATGCACTTATTTTTGAAGAAAACTATAGTAGGACATTAAAGGTACAAGTATTGCCTACATGCTAATATATTTATTAATATTTAAAAAGAAATTTATAACGCAAAAAAATGCACTTAAAAAAATTGGATTTTTTAGTCCAACCAGTCAGTCTTTTAGGTTAGACCAGGGGTCGGCAACCTTTTGAGACGAAAGAGCCAAAAGTACCGATTTACACCATTTTTTAGGTTCTAAAGAGCCACTAACATAATTGTTCTATTACTATAGTATTTGATTTTCATAGAACTGGAGAGCCGCATCTTGACATCGAAAGAGCTCGCGAGCCGCATTATATTTATTTAAATTTTGGCTCACGTCAGTACATTTTGTGACATCAAATGTGACATTTGACAACAAAACCGTTATTTCTTGGTTTGTCTCTTTTGTATTTTGTATGAACTTTTGTTTGGTTTTCTTTGTGTTGCTGCAATTTCAAATCATGTTCGTGTTTGTTCTTACTATAGATTTTTAGTTTAGGCAGGGGTTCCTCGAGAAGATCGAGAAGATGATGGTCCTGGCAGTATATTCATTCGTTCTCTGCGTAATTTCGAGCGGCTTGTTGTGTAATATACTATGCTATGTAGATAGGTATGTGTATAATAATGCAATAATTGATGTTTTACTATATGTGGATCTTGCATAGTTAAGCAAACCGGTGTATTATTTTGATGTTTTCGATGTGACTAGTTTCGTTATGGGTATCACACGTGTCCCCATAGTATTGATAATAATGAAATACTGGTTGTGAATAGCAAAATATAAAGTGGAAATTGACTGGACGTAGTTCAATTTTACAGTTAAATACACATACTTTTGAAAGAATGTTTTGCAATAAATTGACGATGTTTTATTATTATTTCTACTAATTGTTCAATAATTATTAAAATGTACACTTTGCAACTTCTAACAATTATACCTATAACAATGAGAAACAATATACCTACATAATAGCAATTGCATAGTTTTAAAAATCTAACAAAAAAACAACTAAGTACATACTTAATATTTGTTACAGTTTAAAACAAAATTAGAAAATGTTATGATTTATTAAGACCATTTTTTTACTTTGAATATTACAGAAATTCTTACTATTAAGACTTTCAAAGAACGAAGGATATTGATTAAACGTTAATGGCATGAATCATTAGCAAAGTCAATTCAATTAACAAGTACCCCGCTAATGGCCGTTCCGTGTCATTGATGTCAATCCAAACTGTTAGTTTTAATATCAACTACCTACCTTATAAGATTAGGCTTTTATTAATTATATAGCTTGTGGTCAATACTAAATTATTCAACTAATTGAGTTGAGTATTTAGTTAATTGTAATAGTTTTATACAGACTTAAAATAACAGAACTTATTTTAAGAAGAAATTATACTATCAAATCAGTCATAAGTCATAAAAGTTATGAACTATAAACAAACTATTTATATTTTAGTGAAAGTGTTTTTACTTATTATTTTAGTAATGATACAAATATTTTTTTGCGTTCAATATATCAAGTATATAAATTTAGGCGATTATAAAAATCTCCAATACTATACTTTAAAATAATTAATTATGTACCTACATAAATATACCTAAAAAATACCTACAAAACCCAAATAAGTCAATTTGAACTATTAAAAAAACTGTTTAAACAAGAATATAATTGATATTTATTAAATGAATGATCCATGAATTATGTTTTCATAAGAAGAAGGTTATTACACCCAAGATGCCACTTAAATAGCAGTTGTAGATGTGGTACGATATTATTTCGGTCGCTTAAGGTTTATGGCATCTCACGATGTCAACGAGAGCGCCATCTTGTTCATAATTTGAATTTATACTTGTGAATCCGGGTTTAATTATAGGGCAATTAACTTTAATATAGTTACCAAAATAGTCTTGTTAATAATTTTGGCCTATCATTAAGTAACGTTTTTAAACTAAATTGTCATTAACTTTTGTAATTATGTACTATGTTTTTAGATAAAAACATATATCTAATGTTGTAAAATCTTGTCATATAAATAATTTAATACTCTGACGTTAGAGATAAAAACGAATCGCAAATTTGGAATCAGCTGCGCACCAAATTTAGTAATAGGTACCTACATAGTCAGGTAAAAGCTTAAAAACAACGAAAACCAGTGTAATTTTTGGCTAAATCTTACAAAAACTTAAATACGTCGCATTTATAAGTACATCTATTTGTATAATTTTATAAATTAGAAAATTTATACAACAATTTTAACGTTTAAAAATATGTTTGGTGAATTAATTCATATCCTGTGCAGAGTTGCCGATCAATCAACTTGCACCGGAAAAAGTGTTCAACGTGTAAGCCAACAGCAAACAAACAAGAAAAGTTTTAATCTTGCAGTTGAAGGGAAAAAGTCCTGGCGAGTTCTACGGAGTTTGAAGCGGCGCGTTTATCGTGACACGTTTAATGAAATGTCATGAAGGTGGAACGTGGGCAATTACACACACGCCAGAATGAATGGACAGGCACCAGATTGTTCAATAGGTTAAATCTTTTACATGCATTGATTTTATGTTTAAAAATTAGAAAATGTATTTATTTAATCCATAGCATTATTTTGTTTATGTATGTAACAACTACCTTATGAAGGTATCTGCATTTAGGTATCTACACTTAGGTTATAGGTATGTACTTAGTTTAAAACAACAGAATAAAAAACTTTATCGTGACATTTTCTGACCAACATGTGCCGTCACGCCGTCCTCAACGTGTTAAATATGTAGGTATGTCTATCGCTAAAAAAATGTTAATTTCACAAATATAAAAGGATTTGGTTGAAATTTTATTCAAATGTGATTAGTGATTACTATTTCATATACCTATGTAGGTACTTACCCATTGTATTGAGGGTACAAGCTAAAAAACCGAACCAAACAGCTCGAACAGCCTGTCACTAAATAGCTTATTACCAATATAGTCCTTAGACAATACAAACATCAAAATGTAGACTCGGTAGGTTCAATGAAACAAACAAAACCTCATCTACCGTATTTTTTGTATTTGCAGATTTTTGCATTTTGCAATTTGCAGAAGAATTTTTTGAAAAAAATCCTGTTGTTTCAATGTAAATCTACGTTTTGAGAATAAGGACTCACCATTCACACTATTATTTTTGCAAAAAGTAGGTACGTTTTATAGTCCAAAAAATATGGTAATTCAACATAACGTTTTTTATCCTTTCATATCCTGGGCCATTATATTATCAAGGCTATTTATTATTTGTATTGACTATTAATACTAAAAGCCACACATGCAGAAGCTGTTTTTGAGTAAATTTTAGTTATAATAATACATTTTTTTATAAATATGTACCTACCATATAAAAAATGGACCCTTTACCGCTCAACTGTTGTGATAAAAGAATATATAGTTTGGGCTTATATGTACAGTGGAACCTCGATAAATCGAATGTCAAGGGAAATGCAAAAAAATTCGAGTCAACGAAATTTTGACTTATCAAGAACTTCGAGATACCTATGATGGAAATTCGAGTTATAGAGTATAAATATGTATTGTCAATAGTTCGTAGGGAAATAACATGTTGTTCGAGTTACAAAGTATAATAATTCGAGATACCGCATATTTCGGGGTTCAGCGGAAGGGAATGGCAATTTTTTTGACTTACTGAGGATTTCGACTTAACGAGGTTCGAGTTATCGAGATTCCACTGTATTTAACATTTCAACCGATCAGTGATCAAAATTGACCTAACTCTGAACTTTGTACCTATATTGATGTCATAAAAATTAGAAATTTTTGAAATACATACATCCAAGATCTTTGAAACAATCTACATAACATTTTTATTAATAAAATATATACGTTCATGTTAAACTTTTATTGCATGATCCGTGGTAAAAGTTCTTATTTTTGG
This sequence comes from Aleochara bilineata, assembly GCA_003054995.1. Taxonomy (NCBI): domain Eukaryota; kingdom Metazoa; phylum Arthropoda; class Insecta; order Coleoptera; family Staphylinidae; genus Aleochara; species Aleochara bilineata. The sequence continues at coordinate 13,947 of NBZA01001546.1, forward strand.
AAATAGACGTACAGGCTACTACAGAGATTAAAAGTTTTGTAAGTTTTTGTATCAACGCAACCAATGCAAGTCACGATTTCACGCTTATCGTGATGGATAGCAGATAGCAAAAGTTATGAGTAAACTTAAATTTATGCCAAATACGTGGCTTGCAAATGTGGATTATTCTTCAACTGTGCCCACATTTTCATTATATATGCAAATTTTTAACGTATTTAAGCTGCCCAATATTCATTAAATCCTTTGAAAATAAATATGTATCTTATATGTACTTATACTTAACTCTATAACCAAAATTGTAAAAACCTATTGCATTTCTTATTCGGGAAAAAAGGAGATTTGTAGATCGTCTTTTTAGGACGACCGGAAGACTTTTTTTGTCGGGTTTATACGCACGGTTAACGAGAATGGATGCACATACAGTAGGCTAGATAATGACTGAGTACTTTTATACACTCCTCCACTTCAAGCTTTTTGCCACGCTTATGCAGCGTGCACATTTTTCCTAAAATTGTTTCTAGCGCAGTCGGTTTTCATTTCAGGCAATTGCGGTGAGCATCATCATTCAACGCCAACGTGGCCACGTGAGGATACAAACTGTTTTTATGTATTTATTTGTTTTGTTTATATTTGTTTGTTATACATATCTATAACACTTTTTTAAGTTGTAGGTAAGTTTTCTAATATTTTAGTTATCGATTATATCAAACAATATAATAAATAATTAATTATGGGCCGTTTATAAACTACGTCACGCTAAAATCAACTTTTTCAGACCCCCTTTTCCCTGATTGTCACGCTGTGTCACGCTTCTTGTGACCCCCACTAAAAATAACACGTCACAAAAACTAAGCTGTAAGTAAACAATATTAATTCTGCAGTACCTGTATACAATTAATATTTATAAAAATATTTAAAATAGTATTTTGTACATTCCTGCAGTTATTAACCTAAAAATGTTTTAATTACGCTAAAAATATAGAAAAATAGAAGAAAAAGTAGAAAGTATAAAGTTTTAATCTAATTGCAATTAAAGTGAATGACACTTAAGATAATGATATGCAACGTAGTGTCGCAATTTCACCCTTTAGTCTGAAAAACACAATTTCAAAAAGAGACAAGGTGAGACAAAACGGTTTACTAAGTAGGTAGGTAAATGGTCTGTCTAAGTCTAAACTCAATTAAGTATTAGTTTACTACACTATTAAATATGTAGTATTTATAAGTGCCTACCATATAAAAAATCTGATTATTTAAATCTTTAAATATTGTAATAATATATGGCCAGGAAGAAACAGCAATGGTATTTGAGGTTTATTAGTACAAAGTTAAATTTGTAAACTTGGATTGCAACATATTTTCATAAAGTTAAAGCAAAACAGCTAAAACTCTTTTGATATGTGAGCTGAATGAAGAGAAAAAAGTTGGAAGCGAATTCAGTAAGGCCAGCGCGGGCGAGTGGTATATTCTTAAGACTTAAGGTGTAAATCAAGATAACTGTAAAGGCGAAGTTTGCTGCAGACATGGCAGTGCGGCCTCAAAGCCCCCAGATTACTCTTCTATATGTAAATTTTCGTATCCCAGTCACAGACGCAACTTCCTGTGTTTTCTTTTCAAGATGTGTCAAAATGTGGCAGGGTGATTCATACATATATTATGTAACAAATACACCTACCTACTATTCAAATAAATACATTTTTTCAACAATTTCTAGTTTGGAACACTCGGTATATACATAATACGTCTATCCACACTTTGGAATCGCTTTGCCTCACCTGGAATGCAGTCCGTAACTTGCCTTCGGGGAGCAATTCAATGTAAAGTTATTTTATCTGCAGCCGCTTTGCATAATTTTTCTTCCTGTTTTACTTCCTTTCACTCCTTCAGCATATTCTAGTACCGGATGTCATTCAAACTTAATTAGGCTAACTTGATAACTAGGAAATAATTAGAAGAAGATTTATGAATGCAGATAATTACAAAAGTAAAATAATTTAATTAAGTAAAAACTACTAAATTACTATATTGCACACTGTTCTACATAACAATTTTGTTATACCAAAGTTTGAATACTTAACTCTAGTCTGCGGCCTATTATTGTCATGCAGGAATATAATGTTAAATTATGTTAAAAATGCGGTCCGATGAAGAAATAATGCTTTGTTATGTGCACAACATAACAACTGGTTAAGATTAACCAAGTTTATTGTTATTGTCGCGTAATTAAAAGTATCTGCGTTTTTCTCGCTAGTTAAAAAGTCAACGCAAATTTTTAATAGCTACTAAAAAACGCACAAAAAATTAACTAATTACATTCACTGCTCTTGGCAACTTTATCTCATAAGTGCACGGCGCAAATCATAAATTTTCCCGTCATCTTAAGGCAAATAAGTGAGTTTGCTACTGTACCAGAAGTTTAAGTGTTATTTGCGTTATACCTATATTGTGTAATTTTAATATTCTTAAGCACCTCGACAATACCATGAAATGGCGACTTAAACATCATAGGTATATAGGTATGTATATTAAAAAACTAATGTGTGTTTGTTTTATATAAATCTGCACAAAATTAGTATTTCACTGTGAATATATGATGTAGGTACGTATGTGTAAAGAATTAACATTCTAAGAGTGCAAACATCATAAAACATCCTGGTCGATAAATGCATCGCGCCCGTGCCGTTAGAAGATTGTCATTCTCTTTTGCCTCTGAAGCAAACTTATTTATTCTCCAAGCTTTATCTATTCTATCTACGTTTGTTTTTGATATTAAATAAAAATAACAAGACGTTATTAAAAAGGGCATTCACACATTTAAGGTGTTGCTATCAGTTACGCACTGAATATATTTGAAAATCCAATTAAGTATGGAGATTTAGTATATAGGTCCCTATGTAGGTAGGTATATTTGGAAACCAATTAATCAATTATGCCTAACGATTGAATATAGGTTATATCGTATTACATAGGTATATGCATTATGTAGGTACATACTTATGTAAAGTTGATAGAGGTAGATCGAGTAATGTGCGGTCGGTTATTATAGGTATATGTCTTTATTTCTTCACAAGCGTGTTTATTCTTTGACTCTCGACAAATAACTAACTTCTAACTAAGATTCTAACTGA